>JADBJO010006238.1:0-25000 GCA_016801955.1 Conus betulinus
GTAACTCCACGACAAAGGGACTGTGGCTGTCCGCCATCTTGGACCTTTCCATGGTGTTGAACGAATCAAGAACCACCGGTTCGATTTTCAATGAAATTTGACATTTCATTGAGAAGTTCTATATAAGATTTCGTCAGTTTCACTCGGAGACATGAGAAGTGCTTATTCCAAGATCTGTGCTTTGATAAATGGGAAAATAAAACTCTGGCTTCGCCGAGACAACTTGGATAAATATCGGTTTCTATCGTAATTATTTTGTAAGAACGGGTTTCAGCTTGGGGAAATGGGCGAAAAAGCCCTTCAAAACTAACCAAAAAGGGAAGAAACATTCAGACTAGGAAGGCGAGTGCTACAGCGGCAGTGCCCTTAAATAATTTTTTTTGGAAATGGTCATACGAGTTCTAGTGTTTCTACTGCAGCTTCATTTGGCCCTACTGCCCCTCTAACACCCCCGCTGTTTCCCTTCCACCCCCATATCACCAGTATCCAAATACAACTACATGATTACACCTGTCCACCACCTCAACAGCAACCCACTATATTTCACAAAATCACACACCCACTCGCAACCACATTAACTTGCAGTGCCCCTCCATCTTTTTTTTTTCCACCACTGACCACTTCCTTTCCTTTGTCCACATTATATTCGCCCACCCCACCCCTCTGTGTACAAGTATACTAAGGGGCTTCTCTCCCCTCTCCCCTCTACATATAGGTATGCTTAGATGTATGTACATGTGTTTGTCGGGGGGTGTGTGTGTGTGTTTTCTTTTTTTTTAGCACAGATACCCTTATATGACCACCATCATTGTTACCACCACTCATAAGATGTCCTGTGATTGCCAATCTTTTTCTTTTTATGTATGTGTGGATGTGCTTGTGTACGTATGTAGCTGTGGGTGTATGTATATGTGTGTGCGTGCATGTATCATGCATGCATGTGTGTGTGAGATGGTGATGATTTCATCTATGACGACCATCACCATCAATCAGTCATTGATCATTGCCCCCTGCCCCCCTCAAAGTGGGGTTTTTTTTTGTTTGTTTTTTTTTTTAACTCGACTGGCATTATCATGCCAATGCTATCATGCTATTTCACTTATGGCAATGGATCATCATCCTATATCACTGTTTGTCCCACTTACGACAATGACCAATTATCCATGAATCATCAGTATTTATTCCTTTTTTTTTTCCCCCCCACCCCCAACTGGCATTACTACATCACTGCCACCACATTATTTCACTTATGACAATGGTCACCACCCTATAGTACTGTAGATCTCATCTCAGTGATCAACATCTATCAGTCATTGATCATTTCCTTTATTCCCCCACTGGCATTATCAAACTTGCCAATACACTATCCTACCTCCTTTACAAAAATGACCATCATCCTACACCACTGTGGATCATACCTACACCTTGACCATGATCCACCCACCCATCTTTGAACACCTCCACCATTCCCCCACCAGCATTTTACACACCATTGCCACAACATTATCCCACTTACACAACAATTTTCATAATCCTACAGTACTGTTTATCTCAAATGATACATGATCATCACCAATCAGTCATACATCATCCACCCCTACCCCCCTCCACCCCTCTTTCTCAACCTGCAATATTATACTAATGCCACCTTATTATTCCACTTACCACAATGACCATCATCCTACAGTACTATTGATCTCACCCACGCCAAACCACAATGACCATCATCCTACAGTACTATTGATCTAGCCCACGCCAATGAGCATCACCCACAGGTCATTGATATTTTCCTTTATCCCCCCAGCTTGCACCATCACCACTACATTTTTCCCACTTGTACAATAGTCATCATCCTATGGTACTACTGATCTAAGATGATTACCATTTATCAGTCACTGAAAATACTCCAGTCCAGTGAACACCTTCATACTGTGCTATATATGGAAATGAAGAAGCTGACCAATTGAAAGGAAGGAGGACAGCACCCCAACTGTAAAAGGTAGCCTTGAAATAAATCAAAAAGATTTCTTTTTTTCATACGGACATGGAATTGACAAGATTCATACCAGAAAGGGATTAGGTGCTTGCTGAATGGAGGTCTGTATTGGAGAAAATGGCATCTGTGGGAGGCAATGGTGAGCACTTTTAAGCATTTTCGTGTGCCTTGATGGCCCTTTTTTTTTTTTTTTAATTTAAGGCCCTAATTTTTTGTTCTTGAAAGTCTGTATGAACCCTGCTCTCACGCACGCGCGGAAACGAATCTTAGAAGTGTTCAGTTGTAATTTATATGTAAGAAATACATAAAAATAACACAGCGTAGTGCCGTTTTCATCCTGCATGACTATATGCCTAATGTAGCACAGCTGAAACAGACGGAGTTGTCTCCCTTGGAATTTGCCTCGAAAACCCACAGAGTGGCAGTGCTCACATGGTGATAAAACCGGGTCAACAATGGCTGGAAATGAAAACGCGTGTTGACTCTGTGAGTCTGTCCCAGTGAGGAAAGAAAGGGCTCTGGCACTCCAGAGCAACTGGAGAGTGGCGGTTTGGTAGTTAGTATAAGCAGTACATTCCATTCTTTAGATTAGTAACATTTGGTGGACTCCCGACATTCACACACTGTCTGCCAGGCAGTCAGTAAATGTTTGTATCATTAGTGATGCCTACAGCGCTAGAGGGTTATACAAGCATAAACTCGCATTTGATTAGATACTAAAAGTGGGTTCACAGACTGTGAGTCTTTGGACGGTAAATCCTGATTTAAACTGAAAACCAAGTTTCCACTGAATATATTGAAAAATTATAGCAACAAACAAATTTACACTTGTATCTGCAAATGTATGATACATGGTCACTAAAAGAGTATCTTGCAAATGTACATGTTTGATGGGAAAAAAATTGGTTATAGAGTAATTCCACTTAACTCCACAATGGTTTAAAGAACTATTCTGAAAAACTTGAGTGTTCTGTTAATGAACCATCCAAATTTCAAACATGTATACCAAGCTCGGTGAAATTGACTGGTCTATCATTGAAGGATACCTTGTCATGGTGCAGTGTTAAACTTTTAACAACTTTTATGCATGTTTTTCTTAACTATGTTAGGTTTGTCATAAACATCCTACATACGACATTGAATGTCATAAACATCTGCTGTACTACGTAATATTGAATATACTTTATTCCAAATAAAACCTGGATATCTACCTTTGTCCACAACTTCAGTTGAAGCATGGGACATATTCTGGATTATCAGCTTCCATCCAGAGTCAATGGTTTTTCTTCTCGAGAGTTAATCTTTTTCTTTTTTTTTTTTTTTTTTTTTTTCCTCAATTCTCGATGTTTTCACTTTTTTTTCTCTCTCTAAAGTATGACACTTTCAATCGTGAATCCATGAACTTCCACATTTTCAGCAGCCTATATAGCGATAATAGCATAAATGTTGCAAGACGTCTTCATTATAAATATTTTTTACATTTACAGTGATTTGATGTCAAACTTCCATTCTGATAAAAAAAATGTTCAATTATCCTTTGTCATAATAATTTTTATATTTTTGTATGGCACTTTATTTTTTTATTACAGATTTAAGATATTTTAATGACAATCAAAAATAACTTTACGATAATGTGTTTAGTAGTGACCTAGTAAACTGTTTCTTTCTGTGTACGCAGGCTGATACTCCTGTGGACACTGTCTGTATAGACAGGCAGTGGAGTTTTGTGTGTATGACTGTTTTTTATCACGCCATTAAGGCAGCCTTACTCCATCTTCGGGGAAGGTGTATGCTATATGTAACATGTCATCCATACCAACAGCCAAACTGGTCTTTCTCTTCCAAAGTTGGTGATGGGATTTTACGTATGTGCAAGATGATGTGCATGCATTCACACACGGAACCTTGGTTTATAGTCTTATTCAAAGGACTGCATGGGGAATGGAGTGAGAACCAATGTTAACTCCGATGAAAAAATCTCCCTGTACTGAAATTAGAAACCCGCAACCCCATGATGAGTCCGGCGCTCTACCAACTGAGCTATTCCGGCCCCCATTAACTATGTAAAAGGTAGTTGTAATTCTTATGTTGGGCACTTTTTGCACAAGAAATCAGTTTTGTTATCAAATCCATACTGACTAAATATTGCTCAGCTGTATTCTTTGCACACTGTTATCAATTGGATAACATTTCCAACAATTATTTTGGTATGAGAAAGTATAAACATTAAACTAAAGGGAGATGACATAATAAGACACTACCAGATACATATTTTACTAGTTACTAGCCTGTTTTGACAAAACAAAAACTGCCCCAGACAGACACAATATGATTAGAACCTGAGTCGTTAATTTCAGTACGCTGTGTTTTGAGAGGACAACAAGTTGAAAGTTTGTGTTGTAATCTCTTACGTAGCATGTTCTTGCTCAGTATTTAAAAGTAATTTTCTTCAAAATTGGTTGTTATCTTTTGCATCATGTTCTTTGACATAATAGTTTCAGAAAAGGTAACACTGAACAAAAATGCAGGTTCAGTTTTCCAGCCTGTACACTTTGTTTCCACTTTTTGGTACCGAATCATCCACATGCGTTGGCCTCGTCTGAACCATGCACGGAACCAGTCACTGTGTGAACATTAATTTTTCCTGATAAACTGAGTGTTCTTACAAACTCTTGACAGCATTTTATTATTAATGAAAGTACACATAATGAGGCAAATCATGATATGGTCAACCAAACAAATTGGTGTTCAATGTAAGCGGTATCTGTTTTGCATGCATCCAATGTACATCTTAAAATTTGTCACAAGACTAAATGGATTTCAGCAAGCTTTTTGAGGCAGAAAACATTGCAAACCATGATGAGGAAAGCTATAATGTGGATGTCCAGATGAAGGGTGCATGTTTTCCATACAACTGATGATGTACTGAGAATTTGTCACATGACAAAGGGATGTCAAGAAAACCGTTCACTTTAGATGGATGTCTAGATAATGGGGGTAGATCCACATTACAAGGATCTGATTTCAGCGCAAAGTTTTTAAACAGCCTCGTTCATTATTCCACCTTTTCTTTTATGCCAAAGTTTAATCAATCAATGTTCAGTCAGTCTTTTCTCTTTAAAACCCTTCTATTTTCCATACTAAGTCTTCATGGGTTTTAGGTAAGAAAGAAACCTATTCCAACTGTGTTCAGCCATTATGTTTTTTTTTCCCCTTCGTAGCAAGAATGACAAGTTCCTTGAGGAAGAAGAGTGGTCAGATCTTTACACTGGCTAGCCTCCCAATGTGCCTTGGCGTTTTCAACAAGCCTAACAGATCTCTCTTCCCCTCCGTTCACTCTTTGTTCCTGTCACTTTTGTTCCACAACTGCTGCTATCTCCCTCTCCCTTGAAACTGTTCAGTCAACAGCTGACTGAAAAGCTGAGCAACTGCGTGCTTAAGGTGAAGCACACTGTAATTCATTGTGTTTAATCATTGTGCAACAGTTGTATAAATAAGTTCATAACTGATTTGGCGTCGGTTGAAAACCTGCACCATATGGACCAGGTACGGATAGGAACATATCGTTAAAACTTGGCTCTAAACAGATTTAAGAGAGCTAAAGAGACTTGTAGCACTGAATACAAAACCTCTCTAGTAGTCATACCTCTGTGCCTTCCTCCACCCCCATCCCCATCCTCCCAGGCACACAATACTTTAGTTCATATAGCAAGTGGACAATATTGATTTTAAAACAAGCACTTAACATTTTTTTCTTAATGAAAACTTTGACAATGCTACTGGTGATTTACGCAAGCAATACATCCATGCACGGGTGCATGCAAACATGTGCATGCACTTGCATGTGCTATTTACACACACCAAGTATGTGGACTGGAACCAAAGTCGTAAAAACTGCATTCGCTTCATAAACTTCATACTCTCCTTTTATTCTGTCACTCCATTTCAACGATATGAAAATCGAATACCATCATGAAGATGCAACCAAATTCTTTATTGAAGGTTTGTAAAAAAAGAAAAGTAATCAATAAAGATTACTTGCGTCAAATCAAATGTAAGAGATCTACCATCATATCTATCCTCTCAAAACTATCTACTGAAATATATATCCAAAATAAAAATGATTTTCAGCAAACAACAAAGGACTATCACATGGTATGCAACAAAGGTATACCCAGCATTGCAGGTGACCAATTAAAAGAAATTCCAGCAACACTGACTGGCATGGAGGGCTGGGTGGTCATGGTCATAGCTCTTCAAGTCCCACCACTGGCATTTACCTGAGAGACCTGTTGGTCCCAGCTGGCTTCTACTTTGAGTTAATGGGCAAGCTTAAAAGTCTAAAACCCTATTGTATAGTTTCAACACTGAATTGCTGGGTCTCCATGAGAGTTGCTCAAGTTTCTTAACCAATACTGTACTTCTCTGTATTGCTCAGGCCAGGTCGTCCATGCTAAACTGGGATACGCTGACGTAATCTAACTGCACTAGCAGGGGCTATGTTTTTGCTTCAAGTGGCAAAAAAGACTTTGGGGGAAAAAAGAATAACAGTAAGCATAAATAACATCATACAGCAAGAAAAGGTATGAAGATTTATGCTTGCCATTGATGAAACCAAATGTCCGAAAACAGGAATTAGACATCATGTGTCTGGAGATCCTGAAATTGTGAAATGTCTTGGTGGATTTTTTCCCAAAATGTTTAAGCAAAACTGTCCTAATTACTCGGTCGGACCTCGGGGGTTTTTCTTTTCCAAACTGATCTTTCCTTCGTCAATTTGCTGACAGGAAATGCAAATGTTGCTTCAGAGAGTGGTCTATACCATTCGCTGAGCCTAGCGATCAAGATAAGTCTGCAATCGATGCCAGTGTACAGAACAAGTTTCGTTTTCACATGCCGTCACACAGCAGAGGCTGCTTCTGTGTAGTAACCGCATAACCTTCCACTGACTGCAGTAAGTAACATCAGCATACTTTAGCATAGGCTCATGCTCTCTCGCTGATTTTTTTTTTTTTTTTTTTTTTTTTTTTTTTTTGATGTTTCTGGGCACAAAAAAATTGAGCTGACGACATTTCGTGCACGGATGCTAGCAGGAGTTGGTCAGATTTCCCAACCTACGGTTACAATCCGCAAGGGCATATACCACTCGAGAATATCGTCTGGAATGTTCGTTGTATTCGTCCTATTTTCGCCAATCATGAGTAACAAATTTGATGAAATCATATGGGTAAACATGTCTGTAGTTACAGGCAATCCCCCCCCCCCCCCCTCCCCCCTCCAAAAAAAAAAGAAAAAAAAATTGAGAAAAGAACAAAAAGAAGAAAGAAAAGAAAAGAGGATATTAAAGTCTTATCCTAACTAATCACAAATAAAAGTATATTAACTGCACATTTGTCAGTTAATGCAAGCTGAATGGGCTTTAAATGGGCAGTTTGTGATTCCTTGTTCTTTATTGTATGACAAAGCACCAGCTGGTTAATTTAGTAGGCAAAATGAACAAATTTTGTTCAACTGATATTTCATAAAACACTCTGTCTAAATGATAGATTTCATCTTGATTTATTTGGCAAAGCAGTCATGCCCACTGATCTTGCCGCTCACACCTGATTATGATAATCAGAAGATTGCCATTTCCTTAACTGCGAGAATGATCGCAGTGCCCAACCTACCATTTGGCGACATAGGGTGAAATACTCCCAGCAAGTGATGTCACTCGGGACACGTCGTGAGAATGATGGCGACGGTCTTCTAAAAAAAATTACCCAAAGATTTTTAACCAGTGGTGTCAGAGTACAGATACAGTTCTTCCTACGTCATATCATACCAGTTATCAATCTATTAACAGACGATTTCATTGGTTAATTTGGAGAGAAAGCGACCAACCCGTTGGCATCTTCAGGCACTGAATCAGTGCTCGTTGTTCAAGCAGGTGATTTTTCACTCAGTCGAACAACGAAATAATTGTTTTGACTTTTAAAACATTTACCATCAGGAAGATGAAAGATAGCTCTATTTCAATGTACAAAAATAAAGTCGATGTTGGATTTAGGCTTTTAAGGAAAAATAATTAAAAACGGTCAAAATCAGGTGTCCTGAGGGAATCTCAGTGCTGTGACTGCAGTGTTAACTGGGCACATAGAGCAGAACGAGGGTCTGTGTTGGGCTTTTTTACCCCAGTGTTTATCAAAACAACTTACATGTAAGGTTCTAGCAGAACCTGTTTTATAAATAGTATTTTTGAGAAAATCTATATATTTCACATGACTATTTTTGCTTCTACAAAAAATTAACTTGTGCCCAAAATTCAGCATCTTCATTTTCTTTGTAAATTTATTGAACTTTTTCTGGACCCTTCAAGACTAATTACGTGTGGGGTTCAAGGCTTAAATCCAAGTATCATTTTATAACTTCACTATGTAAATCAATGAGCCAAGCCACACACCTGTTGCACCAATAACCTCCACCCTTCCCATACGCCACTCCCATCCCTTCCCCCTGAGATACAGGGTTGGAGTCTCAACTATCTGCTGAAATAAAAAAAAAAAAAGACCACACAAGTTTTTGGCTGAAGTGAGGAAAAAAAGTCTAGTTTTCAATACAAGGGAGTTGTTCTAACACCAGATCCACAAATTCTGGTCACCACAAAGTATTTCTTGAGTTCAAATTGCAAGCTATCTTCATAAGTTTCAAAACTGGTTAGTACAAATCACAGTCAACAAAAATTATTGCTGCCTCGAATTTCTTGAATTAAATGGAGTTCACTGCATACAGGTCAGTAACACTAATATCAGTTTTAATAGTGTCCTTGTGGATTGCATGGTGAAAAGGAGGTAAGGTGTCTCCAAATGCCCAGATTTTACTACTCAAAGGTGTACAAACCCTTCAGCTTCAGCCCTCTGACTCAAGACAAGGGGCTGTGCCCCTTGACCCTGCCAGGGGGTCGCAAAGACAACTGGCCCTCCTGCTTTTCATTTTTTCCTGATTTTACCTATGACTTGCACTGGCCTTATGACTGTTGATTTTATAGTTTTCTTGATAAATAACTCATTTTCTAGATAAGTTATGACAACTTGTTACCTCTGTTGGAAGAATACACATGTCTATTGTCATGCTCTCAACAGCAAGTAGAGCTAATGGAGTACCGTTTCCAACAGGACTTCATTTAGTTAGAGAAAGTGTAGAGTCATGAAGTCTCTGCCCCCAAAAGGGAATTCTACACTCCTTGTGTGGCTCTACACTATGTATAGCCATGAAAAGTTTGTCAAACAAGCTTTCAACTGACCATGCCTGGCAAGAGTTTGCCATGGTAAATTTATGACATGAAGTGCGACCCACAGCATTATCCTACGATCATTCGATTTTGGGACCATTCATGCCCTCCTCTTGTGGTAACCTCAATTTACCCCTTACCTACACTAGTGATGAGTTCACATCATGTTGTCGTTGTCTTTTTTTTTTACGTCCTGAATTGTTAAATGGGTGTTGCGGCATCCTTTGACACTCGCTGACGTTGGTTTTTATAATTGACCAATTGTAGATGGTGTATCATGTGTATTTGTATAGAATACAAAACAAAAAAAAGGTACCAGTGAACATTTCCAAAGTAACCAAAGTATCTCAGCAGTTGTATAATAGTCTGGATAGGCAGTTGTACTGTTGACTGGACAAGCTTCATACCAATACTGCTGTCTGAGGAGTGTTGGGTTTGTGATGAACCTGTACGCAGCTGTGTCAGACTCGGAGGAAGCCAGAATCAGCGTCATGAGAATAATGCCCATCGTGGGCGCAGAAGATGACGAACAGCAACACAGAAATATATGTCGAAAAAAACAAAACAAACCTGCACTTTGACAGATGTTTGCAAACATTCATGTTAAAAGTATGAGCAAAATCACAAGTTTGAGCACACACAAAAAGAAGAAGAAAAAAAAAGTAGACCTGTGTAAACCCAAAAAAAAAAACCCACAAAAATGAAATATGGATTATGTACATAGTACCATTTAATTTGTTACCAAGTAACTTGAGTAGACCCTGATTACAATGTCTTCTATTCAACACACAAAATTCAGTTAATTAAAAGTAGCATGCATGTCTCTGAGGATGCCAATACTCAAAATGTTGATGGCAAAATGAAAGCTTCAAACACAAACTGTAAAATGTGGACCCAACACTGCAAAAAATATGCTTCAACAAAACCCAAACCACCACAGCAAGTTTGATTAACATCCAAACTAACAAATATACAAACATTTCAATTGTATCAAGTCCTTTTCCAAGAATGTTCTTGCGTATCAAAAACCTGAAAGACTTCTACAATACAAAGATCTGATTATACAAACAGTCAATTTGGAAACTTCACAAATCTGCAATAATGATTTATGATGTTTTTCAAAAGTGAATTCATAAATGTTTGAACTGGGTTGTTTGTTTAACTCTGATTTTTTTTTTTTTTTAATCGGGGAAGGGGAGACGAACTGGAAAAGCATGGCATGAAAAATCACCTTTTTGTAAACTATTCTCATTGAGAAATGAACTGTTGATGGTATCATTCTCCAACATCACAGATTGCCCACCCAGAAAAAAATGAAGTGCTTAATTTCAAGTGAAAATTGCAGGCAACAACAACCACCAAAAAAAATTGCTGCTATCAAACAAGCACTCAGCATCTATGGGTATAAACATATACATGAAGAACATGGATTTCAGACCTTTCAAAAGCCATTAGCAAATCCCAGCATCCCCAAATCACATGGAATGATAACACAATCAAAATGATAATGCTGAGACATTTTTTATCTGGTTTGTGTCAGTTTTTTCCCCATGCAGATTCCTGATGTCTGCTGCTGTTTTGCCTTGTTTTTGTAAAATTGAAAGCTTACTTCTCTTTTTTCTGAAGTACAATGAAATTCTCCACTAAGTACAATTCTCCAATGTTTGATACCACAAAGTAAATTTGGCGAGTTATTTTCATATCAAATTATTTTTTTAAAAAAAAACAAAACGGCTTTTTGCTCTAATATGCAAAATATAACTTCATAATTTGAACAAGAAATTTCTCCTGGCAAGTTGAATAGAAGGTATATGCATAAATTAATGACACTCTTGACAAGGCCTGGCACGTTATTTAAATAGAAGGTAAATGCATAAATTAATGACACACTTGATGATGAAAAGTCAGCTGTAAAACTTGTATCCTCAATTTGGCTTTGTCCTGCCTGATCACTGAATCAGTCCACTGAATAGAATTTAGTGAAAACAACAAAAACCCACAAAACATGGCAAATTTTCACTTTATTCTAAAAAAAATCTTTGTAAATCTAAAAATACAGTGTCACCCCTGGCTAACCACGGCATAAATAGCAGAAACTCTTTGCTGTAATTCTTTACAAGTACCCTGAGTGTTTTGTTTTTTTCCAACCATTCATGCATATATATCTCTCTTTTTCCGTGTGCATTTTCCTCATTGCAGTACATTTATAAGCACCATTTTGTTAACGACATCGAACCCTGCCTTTTAACAGGATTTCAAGAATGGGTTTACATCCAGATATACAATTTCACTTGCATTTCATGTGGTGGTAAATGAAATTTCCACAGGTTAGTTCATCCCAACCCCCACTCTTTAGATGAAGGTGCCATTCTCACCCAAAAACATGCGGCATCAATGTGATTCCAATTCATTCAATAACATGCTACATTCATTTCAACCTGGCAACAAATTCAGTTTGAATGCAAGTTAATGTATAGAATTACAAGATTTTTGCAACGGTATTTCATGTTTTACAAAATACATACCCTCCCCACCCCCCCCCCCCCTCCAAAATAAAGATCATATGCACATACACACCAATTTTCATAAATTGTGGAGTTGACAGTCATTGGTTTGAACCACTGTGGAATACACTTTGATCTTAGCCAAAAGGCCGAGAAGCGATCATGGAACAGGATTTTAGTGCTTTAAATACCCCCTTGGTCCATCTCACTTTAAATGGGTATCTGATCACTTTAGGGAAGTTAAGGTCGTGGGAGAAGAGAGTTCCATTGATCTACGCCTTTGTTCGGTTCAGTTTGTCAACGTCCATATGACTTTGAGACTTTGGCCATTAATCATGACTTTATGACGTGTAGTTTTGCATCTTGGAAAAACATCACTTTGATAGGTATATCAGACTAGATATGTAACTGGAAAGTTTTCCTTTCATACCTCACCCTCCTCCTGTATAAAACCTTTCCTTCACAATACTAAAGCTGAATTTAAAAAGAAACAGTGTTAGCTCCGCCACAGATACAGACTATAGGACAAAATGCAACGCATTTTGACCTCTTGGGTCTTTCTTCAGGCAAAAACAAACAACATTGAGGAAAATGAAAATGAAGAATGAGAAACCACTTGTCTTCTCATATTCAGCACAAAATGGTGAATAAGCTGGAAGCTAATGGCCATCATCCATTTTTTGTCATGTTTAGTGTTCTCATCACTTTCTACAGACAAAAGTGTTGACACATGACAGAAAGCAGCATTTGCATGGGGAGGAAGGGGGCAGGTGTCAACAGGAAACTTTCTGTTACACTGACAAAAAAATTGAAATGATTGGTTGGACTTTGGGGGTTCTCTAGCATAAACAATCCACTCCAATTTAAAATTTGATAAACTTGGCTGTGCAAAGCACATTTTCCTTGGATAACTTTTAACTACACTTTACTGATTCTTCTCCTGAAACCTTTGAGTGACCTGTAAAAAGAAAAAGTTTCCTGGCATTTGTAGTAAAACAGAAACAGCAAGATTCTACAACAGTTTGATAAAAACTCATTCTAGCTATCATTAGCTTTCTGAAAGTCATTGTGTAAGTCCTGTCTTACATACCACCAAACAACACTGACACAAGAGTGATCATACAACCTGCCCATATTTACTGAGCAAGACTTGCACAGTGATGATCGTGAACAACCTGCCCCAACAAGTATCAAGCAAACGTGTATATCGGTGATCATACAGCCTACTCATTCTCTACCAAGCAATGATGACATAGGGGTGATTGTATTGATCTCCCCAACACGTACCAAGCACCATTGACACAGGGATGATGGCACAACCTGTCAGGTATCTACCAAGCATGATTTACACAGGGGTGATCACATGACCTCCCTAACATCTTACACAAGGATTATCACATAACCAGCCTGACATCTGTCAAGCAAACTTGTACATCGGTGACAATACAATCTGCCTCACATCTACCGAGCAACACTGACATCTTCATGCCATCTGCCCAACTCTTATCAATAACGCTCACACATACACAATCATATCACCTGCCAATGAATAAAACAACCCACTTTGTTGCACATGTGTGTACCTGCAGCTTCTTGAAGATTCAGGCAGGTAAAGTCTGCTTGCACAAAACACTCTGCCAGTCGAAAACATACAGCTAGTACATTAGTGTGAACAGATCTGTAAAAATGCCATCACCTTCCAATATTCATCATCCCTACATGACCCCAAGCTCAAGTCACAGATATGGTGCGAGACACAAGACTCTGACCACAGTTCCAGTTGCACTTCCACAGCTTAAAAAGAAAAAAAAAATATATATATATATTAACGAAGAATGGTTTGAAAATACTTGTATGAAAACTAAAATAAACATATGAAGTGTCACTAGAACAACAAGGAGCAAACCTTCACAAAGCACATAATAAAGAAATGGACATTTGGTAACTTAAATATTAACAAGCGCCAAAATGTATAACTGAATATTGGAATTCATGAAGTAACATATCTATATATTACAAATAAGTTGTGGAAGGAAAACAAGTGCAGGCTACCAATTCCTCTGTCAACAAAGAGAAAACAGGTGACTGAGGGGATAGGGAGACGGAAAGAGAAACAGAAATTTAAAGATTTTTTTTTTTTAAACCCACAAAATGTGTAACATGTTAAGACAACTAAAACTTTTGACAATGAAATACCTGCATAGTTAGTAAATCACGTCGGAAAAGTTGTACTTTCTAAAAGAAAAAAGTACAACAAACTACAAAAGGTATCACCGATTAACAGAATACAGAAAAATATGTCAATGACACCCAACATAGCATAAAACTGATTAAAGTATATTTTAAGAGAATATCATTAAAAGTGTATATCTGAATTATGCACTTTAAAAGATACTGATCACCCTGCAAAGTTGTGGATAACAAAACTTGGTATTGCTACAGATCTTTTTTAAAAGATGTTTTAATGCACATACACAATCTTTTAAAAATTGCAAAACACAACTTACACAAAGGAAAACAGAAGAGGCAAATATCACATCATGTCCCTTGTACTCTAACTTTGTGCCAGCAGTAGAAATCATGTTTCATGCACAGACACTTAACAAAAAAAAAAAAAAACCACCAGTTTTCCAAACTTTCTATAATCAAGAACCCATGCTCTGAATAATCCAATACCTATTTCATAGAAAGAAATTTAAAAAACTGTGTTTCAAAATCTGTATAATCAAACACACACATTTCATTTTAAGAAACTTAAAAACTGTGTTTCATTCACACTTTGTACTGTTTTTAACTGGTCAAGGTGGACACGTGTGATATCTTTTTTTATAGCCATGGCATGATTATACATGTACAAGGTTTGGGAATAAGGAAATAGTTGTGAACAGTTTTGCAGCACCGTATCAACAGCAACGATCGATCCTGATCGCTCTGTTGTAATAATGAAAAGTGAGGCAGGCTAGCTCCTTCATTTATTTTTTTAAAAAAAAAAAAAAAAAACTGGGTGAGATGGCACAAGCAGGTAGTGAGGAGGACAGGTGAAGAAGAGGGTTTGCCATGGATCATGGGCACCACATGGGAAGAAGAGGAGGGAAAATACCAATCCTTGATCTCCTCCTCCCCCCCCCCCCCCCCCCCCCCCCCCCCCCCCCCCCCCCCCCCCCCCCCCCCCCCCCCCCCCCCCCCCCCCCTCCCTTCTACCTCCCATATAATAATTGATTTTCCATATCCTGTTCCTCGTAGAAAAATTCTCAAGTGCTTCTACATCCTTCATACTGGACCTTTCATTGATCTGATTGGAGCACCAATTGTTCCCACAGACCTGACCATAGAGTGGCTATGAAGGTAGTCATTCACAACTTCTTTTCAAAGAAACAGCGGCAGTGCCTACTATAGTAAAAAAGCAAAAATCCCATCAAAAACGCAAAGAGCTGGCATGTCTTATCAAAACTTCATGTAAAATGAGTAGAAATTTAATATCAACAGAACATCTTGGAAAGATCTCCATTCTAACCCCCTTCCTCAACGCGCAACTTCACTCATTCCCTCTAAGATTATCATCATGGTCAGTTAATAATATCAAGTATCCACAAATGTAATGTACTTTTTGTGACAAGTATAAGCTGTTTAACAACTGACAGGTGGTCCCAAAGGAAATCTTGCCAAAACATTTTTAAAAATCATTTCATGTTCTATCTGTTAAAAATACATGTACAATCATAAGAACTGTCATCAATAGTGACGACCCATCTTTCTTCACAACCACAAGCACATAGAACTATAGCCATGCCACAGGTGGTGACGAAATCATACACCGGGAGCAAGTCTGTCCAGAAACTTCACAGTTATCTCATACCCCATGAAGGTAGCCTGAAAAGTAAAAAATGAAGAGTCAAAAGGAGCGTTCTTCCACACACATACGAACAAACACACAAGCATGCGAACAGGTAGTGCACACACTCAAATGCATGCATACCAGTTTAAGTACTTTTTTTTTTTTATATAGATATCAAATGGAGCAAAAGAAATGCAACTGGACACAGGATATTTATAGCATGCCTACTACTCTCCCCCCCACCCCCACCCCTGCCCATTTTCAGTCCATCTTAGTCATGTTACTCTCTCACACCTTTAAGCATGGCTCGATCACCACTGCATAATTTCTACCTTGACGGTCAGTCTGCAATAATGTGTGAGCAGTGTGTGTGTGTGTGTGTGTGTGTGTGTGTGTGTGTGTGTGTGAGTGTGTGTGTGTGTGTGTGTGTGTGAGAGAGAGAGAGAGAGAGAGAGAGAGACAGAAGGAGAAACAATATTGAAACACAATGGTTTTCTCACAGTATTAAAACACCAGCCTAAATACAGTGACTACACTTAGAATATACATTATCACAATTTGGCTGAAACAAGCACAGGTAACCATGTGTGACACATACGACACCTCATGTGTTTACAGAAACTGACAATCATTATGTGACTCAAATTCACCATACTCACAGCACTAGCTGGAAAAGCTCTCAGCATGATTGGAGTCACTCCTCGGTACAAAGCTAACACCCCATCTTCTCGTAACAGCTCACGGGCCACGTCTCGTATTCCATTCGGGTACTTTTCAAGTGGGGCTGAAACGATGTGTGGGAATGAACATTCAACCATAAAACCTCTGTTTACACAGTTTGTACATTTATCAACTTCCCTTCGGTTTGACCTTCAGGTCATCTAACAGTGATCAACAAGTACAGATATTAAAACGCAGAAAAGTTTTTAACATAAGCAAAAGAAAAAGAAAAAGATAAACGAAAAAATCAAACTGACAATAGCACTTTCATAAACTGAGTGAAGAAGGTTTCATTGATAGAGTGAAGAAGGTAGTAGATAGGTAGAATGTATGGAACAGCTGTTTTGTTCTCCGTGAAGTGCCCTGTAACAAAAACCCAATCGTTCAACAGACCGGAGAAGTGACGAAAAATTGGGAGGGAGTGAAAATATTAGGAAATAAACTAACAAAAATCATAGGATAATGAGTGGAAAATGATCATCAGTGAACAAATGCAGTCACTGGTCAATGTAACACAAAACACCAAAAACATGACCACACAATTATGCTTCTATGACTCATCCATAACACTGACAAAAAAAAAAAAAAAAAAAAAAAAAAAAACTTCAACTGGAAAAACATTTTCAAGCAGATTTTTATCTCAAAAATAACATTAGTGGACTCCATCCACTCCACTCAAAAAACACAGAAACAAAAACAAAAAAACAGCCATCCACTCAAAAAAAAAAAAGAACAAAAAATGACTTCTGGACAACTAACCTGCCTGGAGGCGTGATTTCAGAACGTCTGGCGGAATGGCGACGATCCAGTTACAAAACCCCAGCCATCCCTCCCGCACACAGCGTACGCCCTACACTTAATTCTCCATGCCTGCAAAAAAAAAAAAAAAAAATGCAGTCAAAAATAAGTCAGCATGATACAATTCAGTGAAAACATGCACCGACAGATTCTTTATTTTCTAAAACCATGAACTGCACGTGCAAAACAGAAGTGCATCAGAATACATGAGATCAGCGGAGTGGAAAAACAGTTTTGTAAAGTGTGAGCATATATAACCAGGCTGACCCTGTCAACATGCCATGCAGCAATGACATAACAGTACATGAGTGTCAAGGGAGGTTCAGGGGGGGGTGGTGGGGGGGTGAGTACCTAAGTTTACTGGCAGATACATGCATCAGTCTTAAATCATTATTGTCTTACTGCATATGTCTGACTGCTGCCAGAGTTTTTATTCTCGCATGATATCATGTCTTCAAGTTCTTCCTTCCGATGGCTAGCATTCCAGCCTACATGTCGTAGCATGCATGCTTATTGCCAGTCGAAAGATCAGGTAATCAAATGAATTCGCAGCATGCCTTGCACGTGACAGGGTATGTCTTCAGGGTAGCACTGTCTGAGCACTGGATCCACATTGCAGATTTCTCCTGCATCTGCTGGCCAACTTAACACGTCTTTACTCCTGACCTTCAGGAGGTCCTCCGTAGACTAAACCACAGAGGACGTAAAAGTTTGATGATGGTAGTCTGGCCTGGCGGCATGGGTATGGTGACCTTCAAGACCACAGGCAGGGGCACCTCAGAACTCCCAAGGAAAGACGACTCTTCTGTCAGGACAAACAACCTTGACCTTGAGCCAGCATCTGCCACAGTGTTGCCGACTGTGTAGGCACGGGGTGTGAATAACTGTCGTTAATTTGCTGATGATTGTTTGTTTTTTCATAGCTTGGTGGAGTGACATGAAAGTGCGTGCTTTGTTGTCTGCAGAACAACATGACAACGTACACGCTGTTACCTGTTGGAACAGCAGAACAGTCTGTGTCTTAACTGCTATGTCGTCGAGACAACTAAACAAGAGTGCTTAGTTTGTTATTTGATGAAATCACATGGTACTCTGTGCCCCTTGTACTTTGTTGGTAAAATGATATGACAGTCTGTGTATTATATGGCAAAATGACATGAAGATCAGTACGTGGTAAAATGACATAACAGTACTCTGTTACCTAGTGAAGTGGCATGACAATCTACACGATCATCATCAACTACAACAGGTGAACAACAATAACAACATCATGAGGTGACAGAACGTCAAATCACAGTCTGAATGCCTACTTTGTGTCCAGCCGGTGTCAGGAAGTCCAGCAGCATCTCGTACGACAAGAAGAATGTGCCAAAGGCCGGCACGTCACGCAGCAGAGTGGCTGCCGTGCCGCGGTAGACTGAGCGGATCCCACCTTCCCTGTACAGCTGTCTGGCGCAGTCCACCATGCCAGCGTACTTACGGTCCTTGCCTCCAGAGGCTAGCTGGATCTGACCAATCAAAATGCATCTTTCATCATCAAGCAATTAATAATTAAGGAGTGCTAATGTTTCATGCCTACAAGCCTGAGAACTGAAAGCTATGCTTCTGCTCTGAATTAATTTGCCCCTTGTTTTGTCCTGTAGTAATCTTAATCAAAAAAAGCTGTAAACTTTCCTCCTCCTCTCTCTTCCCCTCTCAAAGACGAAGCTCAAATGTCAGTGTGGTCAATGCAGTTCCCTCACACACAATAAAACTATACGCTGTTCAAACTTAGCCCCAGCACCATCAGTCCACATGACAAAATCAATCTTGAATCAATATCAACTGCCATAAAGCCACCCATCAAGCAAGATACTGCACTGCTGCAAAGTTACTCCAACAGTGTAAAGTGATGCCTGTTTTCATCCCCGCTCATTAAAGCTCCCAACTGATGACAACAATCGATTCCTTTTTTACAGACAACAGGAGTGTTAATGTTCCTCCCCACCCCACCTCTCCTTGCCATTTCCTCAAAAAATGCGTTACTTCAGAGTTAATGAAAATGTTCACCATCCGTTTGTTTCCTTTCAGTGATGAAAAACTGCTTCAACCTTCAAGTTTGTTCCATATTTCCAAGAGTCAGAAGCACCTTTTTTTCAGGGGAGGAGTGGGGGGGTGGGGGAAGGATGAACAGGCTTTTAGCATACGTTCATTCCACTCTCCCTGAAAAAAAAAAAAAAAAAAAAAAGATTCATGTGAAAGATTTGTAACTCACATTCTAGGCTCACAAATATTTGAGCCTCCATCAGCTTTTCAACTGCTAAATTGGCAGAGCAATACTTTTTTTTTTTTTTTTTTTGCTGCCTAATCTTCAGTGCTACTTTGGTGGCATTACCCCAACATCGCTCATTCTGGCTCCCCTCATCCAGCACCAGCAGTCACATGCAGCAGTCAATGTCACATCATCATGAGGCAACCCGCTGGTGGAGACACTGCCGAGTCACTTTAGTGGAGTTGATTTGCACCTGCTGTGATCTGACATATGCAGGACACCACCCACTAAGCCCCTACTGATGACAGTAATTACTAGCCTAAAGTCAATAGTGTGTGAGCATTTCCCTGCAGAGGGAGCCACCACATCTTTCCCATGAACATGCCGTTGACACCAACATGAATTCACCAGAAGGCACAGATACAGAGGGGAAATTAAAACTGGGGTCACCAGGAGAGCAAGGCATGAAGGGCCACAGAATCCAAGACTATTTTGATGCTGATCACTGGAGAAGAGGATGGAGTTCCATTTTAGTCCAAGAATGCATGTCAAGGCTGCACTCTTCGCTTGCTTTCACAATACATCCCCGCATCAACCAGGCCCAAGAGATACAGACAGACCTGCTGTGAGGCTCCCAGCTGAGCCCATGGTAAACTCAACTCAGTTACTTATAACATTATAGTAAATATCTAACAGGACTACATATTAAACAAAAGGTAACTTTGAAAGCAAAATCAATATCAGAAAAAAAACATCAGTCACTGTCATCACAATCAAATAAAACGTGGGCTCTCGACACGTTTGCCTTACCACATACGCATTTTGTTCCTGCACTATATTTCGTTCTGAATGCGTCGAGTTTCAGTCTATAAAATACTGAAACAAAGTTTCTGTACTGATACATATCACGAACCTGCAGGTGTTCAATGCCTTCAACCTGATCAAAGCTGAGAACATGGCTATTTCGAGCATTACACCGCAAATAAGGGATGTTCTGGTTGTTTCTAAAAAAAAAAGTCCCAAGCCACTTGTTTTTTAACACTTGATGACACTCTTGTAAAGTCAAGGGGACAGAAAGTGACTGTGCACTCATTTCAGTTTTGGCTCCCTTTTTTGGCAGATCTGTCAGCGAATTCATTGCCCAAGATTCCACAGTGGGAAGGGACCCAGAAAAAAGTTAAATCAGTTCCCTTGCACATCAAAATATGAATTAAATAACATATTTCTTTTAAAATAAAGTTTTCAGAATTAGAACTGAAAAACTTGATAGATTGTAGTACTGACATCGAGTCGACACATAACAATACTTGCAAGACTGATTGCGGTAAATCAATAAAAATGTCAAAGCCATTAGTATAGCTACCATTTCGGCGACTAAGATAGATCGATTTTTTTCCTATTGAATATGCTTTGTCTACTTTAAGTGATGGAATAACAAAAGCAGATCCAGCGTCTTTGTTCTTTGTCAATGATCCATCCGTATATACCTTAAGATGGTTAGGGATACTTGCTTTGCATATGCATCTTTGCTGAATATGACAAGATATGCGGATGATCAGCTTTTTTAGCATCAGTGTGATTAAGGTCAAATGTTGCCCTGTTTCTTTCCCAGCTTGGGATTGGATCAGTATGAGAAATCTTTGCCAAAGAATCGAGGGTCAAATCAGTTTTCTGCAACAAATGGGCAGAATACGAGCCAATAGTAGACAAGCAGGAAATGTTTTTCGCTCGTTTGGGGTAATCAGTAGATGGATTTAAAGAGATTTCTGTTTCATTAACACCTTTCATAGCTGTACATTTCACAACATATTTTGCCAAAGTGAGAGTTCTGTATTCGTTTAAAGGCAAAACACCAATTTCCGAATATGTCCCTACTGTAGAAGCATGTACAGGGATTCCCAAGCATAATTTAAAAGCCTTGCTATCGACACTTTGCAGTTTTTGCAACAAATATTTAGGAGCACAAAAGAAAGCTTCTTGAGCATACGACAGCTTAGAACGAACGAGTGATATTGCCAGATGTTTCAATGTTTTTACATCCTGGCACCAGCTTTGCTTGCTTAAGATTTTCAAAAAATTTAAACTTTTCCTAGCCTGGTTTAAGAGATAATCAATGTGAACTTTCCATGTCAATTTAGATGTGAAGTAAACTCCTAAGAATTTTACTGAGTGGACATACTGAAGTGTTATTCCATCAAGTCTAAAAGACGGCAGATCAACAGGATCATCACCATTATTGAATAACACTATATACGTTTTTTTCATGGGAAAGTTTCAGTCCATTTTCAAACAAGTACTTACTAAGATTATTTAGCTCTGCCTGATACATTTTTTTTGTAATAGTTGATTGATCTTTTTGGCGTGTTTTTTTTCTTAGAGTAGCATTTATCCACATACACAGATCATCAGCATACTGCACAACGGTAGCATTTGTAGTTACGTGCTTTGGGAGATCATGTAACAAAATATTAAATAACATTGGAGCAATTACGGAACCTTGGGGATGCCCATTTCCAACGATTTAAAATTTGAATATGTTTTTTCTACCCTGACTTGCAAACTTCTTTCTGATAAAAATTCTCTAATGTAGTTATAAAAATTACCAGATATGCCAATTTTCTTCAGTTTATAAAGCAATCTAGCATGCCACACGCTGTCAAAGGCTTTTTTAACATCAAAAAATGTCGCCAGAGTACTCTTTCGCCTGGCAAATTGATGCTTAATTTGTGTGTTGTTAATTTTACAATGTGGTCGGTGTTGATCTTCCTTTTCTGAAGCCTGCTTGATTAATAGGTATTATTTCATTTTTATCACAAAAATAGATAAGCCTATTTAGTATAATTCTTTCCATAAGTTTCCCTACATGAGACGTCAGAGCTACAGGCCGGTAACTGTGGAGACTTGTGGGAGACTTTCCTTGCTTTACAATGGGAATAATTACAGACTGTTTCCAAATTGATGGCATAACACCATTATTCCAAACCCGTTGGAATATTTTCATAAAAAAACAAAGATATTATCTGGTAAAAATTTTAGCATTTCATTCGAAACAGCGTCCAATCCAACTGATGATGATTTATTACCTATCAGGGAGATGGAGTCGTTTTAACTCGCATATAGTTATGGGGGCATTTATATAGTGGTCATTATTTGAAACTGGCTCTTCATACATCTCTGTTTTTTCTTCCCTTTTCCTATGTTGTATGCAATCTTGTGGAAGACTTTCTAGACGCATTGTTTTGAAAAAACATGTTAGCGAATGCTTCTGCTTTTTCAGATGAGGTTGAGAATTTTTTATTATCCAAATTAACTGGATATCTTGGGAGATTTATCCCTTTTTTCATAGTTTTGAAATTTTTGCCACACTTTTTGAAGGTCCTTATGATGAGAAACTTCTTTAGCACAAAACGCTGTCCAGTAAAGCCGCTTTGCTTTTGCAATTACTCGGTTAGAGTGTGACTTAGCTTTCTTCATTTCTAGGTGGTTTTCTTCACTTTTGTTTTTAATATATTCTTTGTATTTCAGTTTCTTTAAGGCTACAGCTTCTTCGCAATCCTTAGTCCCACCACACATTGCCGGTATGAAGTGTTTTTTTGTGAAGTATTAGTATGACATTTTGGTATTGATCATCATCAGCGGCCAAGAGAATCATTTTGTTGAATTTTGAATACATATCATTTACATTTTTCTTCATCTTCACAAAAAGTCTCTATGTGTCTATAGGAAAGAAAAGTCTTGAACTTATCCCAGTTGGGCAAACTTATAATTGTATTTAGGTATTTTGTCTTCAGGCACATTTTTTATGTCGTATGTTTTATTAATTGTCATTATGATGGGCAGATGATCACTTCCAAGAGTGTCATCAAAAGTTTGCCATAAGCAATCAAAAGCTAATTGGGGAGAAATCATTGTCAGATCTATTGCGCTTGATCTATGGGTGGGAATGTCAGGAATCCTAGTTATACTCCCATCATTAAGCAAATACAATGAAGAATCCACCACGTTTTCAAGAAAACGATTGCTTGTTATCGATGAACAACCTTTGTCCCAAAATGGAGCGTGAGCATTAAAATCTCCGGCAATCAACCATTTTCCTTAGAGCTGTCTATTGTATGTAACCATTCAGTATTTTTCTCGTCTGGACCTTTAGGCAGATATATAGACACAATGTTGAGAACAATGTTGTTATTGACTTTAACCGTGGCCGCGCACGAATATAAGTTTGCAAGATCAGACGGTGCAGGTGATGGTCGTATCAAGTATTCAGTGCCTTCTCTGATATATATAGCAGTGCTTACTTTTTCCTTTGCGTCAAAAACTCGATTATGCACTGGGGGATAATAAAAGTGTGTGGTAATTTTGGTAATTTAGTTTTGCACACATTTAGTGATTGCAAAATCAATATCTTGTAGCAGTTATTTACCAGATGTTGACGTAAAAATGCTTCGTTCGTGAACACAGATCTAGCATTCCATTGCAAAATCTTAAATGAGTTATCAGGCATGTCACTGATAAACTAGCAACAGAATAGCAGGGGTGGGGGGGGTGTGGGGTTACAAATAAAACAAATAAGTAAATGAATAAGCAAAGAGTGAGAGAGAGAGAAAGAGACAGAGAGAGAGAGAGAGGGGGGGGGGGTTCTAATTTTCAAGATAACGTTGATATCAGCTTCCTTCTGCTGAGTATAAACCTGTCAGATAGGGTAATTTCTGTGCTGAAATTGAAACAAATCTACTTCCATGAAACCGACAAAAGTTCTGAGTAGGAAATATAAATCTAGCACACAGTCACTCAAAACGTCATAGTAGTTCCACCAAGCACGCCTCTCTAGTGGAAACGGCAGGTCATGACGCCTGGGGCGAGATGGAAAACCCCCTGGGTGAATGTGGCATGGTGCGTCTCGTGGTCTTCCTAGGTGTCGTCCACAACAGCTGCCGGACGTGTCTCCCCAAGTTGCCGGCAAGCACACTGGCTCCTCTCGGGTCGGGTGAAGGCCGTTTTGCAGCGTCCTGTTTGTTCGGCTTCAGGTTGGCGTGACTGATGAAGCTAACTTTTGCCACGTCAAACAACTCGGACCTTATAAATGCATTAAACAGATCAATTTTCATGCCCAGCTCTAGATGACCGACAGGCGCGATTTTGCTGATAATGATATTTGCTTGAGGATTTTTGGCAGCAATGTCTTTAGCAGCTGTAGAAAAGTGTGTGTGTGTGTGTGTGTGTGTGTGTGTGTGTGTGTGTGTGTGTGCGTGTGTGTGTGTGTGTCTGTTTACCAGTGTGTAAGCACATGTACGTGTGTGTGTGTGTGTGTGTCTGTGTGTGTGTGTGTGTGTGTGAGTATGCTTTGGGGAGGAGGGGGGTGGGCCAATCCATGGATAAAGACGGGTAGAAATTACCATGTTTTCATAATCCAATTGCAGAAACATTCACTACATAGAGACAGGTAATTTCCTGAAGACTGACCTCTAGGTTTTTAACAGACACAGCAGTGAAAGAGGAAGACTGCATGGCAGGAAGATTTTAGAATAAAGCCTGGCAACAACAATGGCTTTCATGAGAACTAAATTAAGAGAGAGGAAAAAAAAGATCAATTTCAGTGGATTTGATGAAATAGATTAGTGAAATA
>JADBJO010006238.1:38946-111446 GCA_016801955.1 Conus betulinus
CAGAGATAGAAGTCTTTGTTCGTCCTTAGTTTTCATTGTGTTGAATATTTGTCTGGCTTGAAGAAGACTGAATAGGTCAAGACGCATTGTGTTTTTGTTTTATGACTTGTTTATTCTTTCATTTTGCGGCCTAGTGCCTTTGCTGGTGTGGTAACACACAGAGGCTAGTTTAGCTATGAACGGAGGTGAACTCATGTACCAGAAAGATAAAACCTTCACGAGCAATGTTCAACTCTGCAGGCAGAGAAACCAGGGGTTTTAGTCCCACCTGAGGCACATGTGCTGGATAGTTTTGCTCCAGTTGGTTCCTATCCAGAGTTGAGTGATAAAGATCTATCCTTTGATCCTCACATCCAGGGAGTTGTAAATAAAGCAAATCAGATGATTGGACTCATCAGGAGAACTTTTACCTTTCTAGAAAAGGAGACATTTGTCAAGTTATTTAAAGCATTTGTTAGACCCCATCTTGAATACGCTAACGTAATTTGGAGTCCCCATCTCAAGAGACAATCAAAAATGATAGAAATGTACAAATGCAAGCTACTAAAATCCTGAAAGAGTGTAGTAATTTAAACTATAAAGAAAGATTACATTATCTCCAATTACAGTCACTGAAAGGAAGGAGGATCAGAGGAGACCTAATCCAATTTTTTAAAAATATTCCATAATTATGATGATGTTAATGTGCATGCGCTTTTCAAATTCTCAGAAGTGGGTTGCATGAGAAATAATGAAGGCAAGATTTTTATCAAACATTGCCATACTAACAAAAGAAAGTCTTGTTTTGCTTTCAGAATTGCTTATTATTGGAATGTACTGCCTACTAACACCAAATATGCACCTGACATCAACAGCTTTGAAAACTCCTGATGAAGACCCTAAATTGAAAGACCGTTTCTTTAGTGTGGATTGAATATAATGTTATATAAGTTAGGCATGCAACCAGACCCAAATAAAATTGAAAAAACAATAAGGGGACACAAATAGGCCGTAAGGCCTAAGGCCAAAAAGCTGGTCCCTACTACTACTACTACTACAGTGAACTGTGTGTTCAGGATGCGAAGATTGGAACCACAGCCCTGATATGGCCCTTTGCGGTCGGCTGGGCTATAAGCAACATTATCTTATCCTAAGATTGGAACCACTCCGTCGCATTGCATCCTCAGTGAATGGATTAATCTTTTAGAGTTTTGTTCAGATCTCCTGAGCAACACTGCAAGTGTAGATCTGTATCTCTAAGGTTGATTAAAGAAAGTGTAGACTGCAGCCCTGTCTTGAATTGTACTGTAGTCCAGTGTCACATACCTCTGTGCACTAAATGGAATGGTCCTGATACCGATAGTTCCAAATAGGATGCTGTGCATCTTGTCTGCCCCATTATCCTAAGACAACTCATTGTAAATTTCAGCATGCACAGTTCAATCAGAAAATTTGTGATCTGATATATAAGTGCATTCTGTACATCTGTTTTTTTTTTGCTCTCCCAATATGAATCCACAGGAAACAGGAGAGATGGGGGGTGGGGGTGAGAAGGAGGGGTGGGCGAACAGATAATGAGATATGGCATGATAAAGGGCAGGTTTAAAAAAAATTTTTTTAGTTATAGCATTTACGAAACCATTCCCATAAAACTTTGGTCTTGCTGCCGTTTTGGCCATTTCCTGTCTAGTATGATTCATAATACAAGAATGCCCCTTTTTAAACCAATTCGTTTGCAGCCACATTCACCAGACAGGCATCCACATTCAGTGACTCTTGCATGGTTACAGTGGCTAAGGGAAGAAGACACAAATTGTATAGTTCAAGCCAATGTTATCTTCTTGTACCTGCTCTAGAAGTACTTTTGATGAATTAACCACTAGACTGATGTTAAGGTCACTGCAGACAAAAATCACTGTTTTGTGTTTGGTTTCAGGTGAGTGGAAATAAATCAAGTGGGCGCATTATCTCCCACACAGCAGGGGGGAAAGATGGCGTCTTTGGCAAGAGTGTCACCCAGGCTGAAACTGCTGCCCTTGAATAAGGACAGCTTATTGTGTGTTGTGCAGAACATCCGTATCCGGTGAACTGTCTAAGAAACACTTTCACTTGGTCACCCATTCACCAAGAACTGGCTTGCATGCAGTGACGGCATTGCCTCCAGCGTTGAATCCAAGCAGATCATGCTTGTGTCTTCAGAAACGAAAGTGGAGTAGTGTGCCTTTGGTGAAAGTTCCACAGATTGATCTGGGCTCTGAAATGAAAAGGCGGGATCAAGTTCTGAGGATGAGGTCTGCACAGAGTCTGCTAGCGAAGTTTTACAGAATCTGAGTCCAGAAGAAGCACGGAAACTGAAGATTATCAAGCTGGAATTTGACGTCATAGAACAGATGTATGGCAAGGTCAGTGTTTTGGTTGAAATATAGAATGTATGAAATGGGTGTGTGTATGTGTGTGTGTGTGTGTGAGAGAGAGAGAGAGAGAGAGAGAGAGAGAGAGAGAGCATGTGTTGGTGAAAGCCATGACAATGCATCCTGCTTTAGAGAGAATGTCTGGCTGTGATAGTTTTCAGAGTTTATCAGTGACTGACAGATGAGTTTAAAATGTTTAGTATATATACACACTTACACACAGTTTTTCCATCTGTCTTTTTTTTTCTCTTCTTTATCATAAGCATGTCAGTTGAATGAGGCCAAAGCCCCCAGCCAAGCATCATGTGATTAAAGTGATTACATTTATGCATACACTGAATGAATTTGTGACTGCTACTCTGGTTGAAGAATGGATGCAGATAGACACACCAGTTTGAATACAGACAAGGAACAGTAACTTCAATTGCATGAGCCTCTATATCCTGCTCTTGAACTTCATGTAATAGGGGGATGAATGTCGTCGTATTCGATAGCTGGTGAATTCATGGGGATATCGTTGCAGGAATTTAAACCCATTGACTGCCTGTGTACATATCGTGTACTGTATACACACATTTGTGTGTGTGTTTTAGATTCTGTATTTTCTGTGATTTCAAATGTCTTTCAGGGTGAAATTTTTACAAAGATGTTAGTTATCTGTGATGGTCACTGAAAAACAAAACAAAACAAAACTTTTTGACTGTAAATAGTAAGAAGAAACTCTAAGGAACACTTCATAGCAGAAGACTACAGAGAAGAAATCCCCAGTGACATTTTTTTCGGGACTTAAAGCCTTAACACACATAGAGGGCTGGATGCTATACACAGTTTTTTTTTTTCTTCCTAGCACTGTCAGGATTCAAATCAACATCTTCTGGATTAAAAAAAAACAAAACAAAACATCTTCTGGATTGGTGCATGTCTCAAGGCAGCACCTTTTTAGTGGTATGTTTCACTTATATGGCTACTGGGCACCTGTTCTAGGGAAATTGAAGCCTTATGACAATATGAGGTTCACTTTTGTTCTTTTCTTGACTAGATCCAGCAAGAACATTTTTCAGGTGCCTCTGCCGTAAGCGGATGAGTTCTAGTTCTCTTTTTTACCCCAAATCCTGAGCTGTTTCATGAGATCATATGCTGATGAACCAACAGCTGCCCTTTGTCCAACCTCCGTGGAGAGGACTTTGATCTAGAACTAGTAGAAGCCAGATTCCCGCTAACCGCTGGGTAGACTGGCAAATTTCATTCTTGTTAATGTGAGCTTCCTCCATGTGGTCATGTGACAGTCATTTTCAGTCTTCTTTTGTGAGGAAATGTTAGACGTCTAATCAATGTCACTTGCTGTGAAATATTACTGGATCTTTTGTTTGCTATGTGATGGTCAACATAAACACAGACATATTAAAACTTTTCCCGGCCCGCTGTATTGTGTGAGACAGTGTTAGACATCTAAATGTTAGTTGCTATAAAATACTACTGAATCTTTGGTTTGCTATGTCATGGTCAGCATAAACACAAACATATTATATATTAAACCCCACCCCAACCCCCACATCCCCTAATATTCCCGGCCTTTTTGCTACAGGTTCCTGAGGTGATGACTGATGAGAACTGGCTGCATGCTTTGCGACTGAAGAGCAAGTCCCAGCGGCAGCTGTACTATGCTTTTGCTGCGAAAAAAAGAGAATATAAAAATGTTGAAAAAAAAGAAACAAGAATTAAAAAACAGCAAAGAGAAGAAGC
This sequence comes from Conus betulinus, assembly GCA_016801955.1. Classification (NCBI taxonomy): domain Eukaryota; kingdom Metazoa; phylum Mollusca; class Gastropoda; order Neogastropoda; family Conidae; genus Conus; species Conus betulinus. Next base: position 43,080 of record JADBJO010006238.1, read on the forward strand.
CCCTCCAGAAGAGAGGAAGCCTCGCGCGAGGAAAACACCATTTTTTTCACCATACGGAGCTCAGCAGTTATAAAGGTAGGTAGAGCAGTTCTTCATGACCCTTTTTTCCTTTGTGGGAAATGAAAATGTAAGTTATGTGATTACCTTGTTTTTTGGTCAATGAAGATATTAGCTTGTGCAATTGCATGCATGCATGGTCAGATCCATTGTTTGCACTTTCTGAGCGTACAGGATTTCCAGATCCAGATTATATTGCAGAACTAGCAAATAAGGATGAAACTGTTTTCATCTTGAAAATTACGGTTTTTGTATGCATCAGTGAACGTTGATGCGTGGATGTGTTTAGGGGATTGATGTGTATGACTAGATTGTTGAAATGTGGATTTATGTGTGTAGTGTTGGCAAGCTATTGTTGATTTCAGTGTTTTCAGTGTTTACTGTCAACCTTTTTTTTTTTTTCTTTTTTTTGGTATGTTTAATCAAAGTGACAGGGTTTGTATGGTCCATATATGTGTATGGAGAAGTTTGGATGAACCGAGGTACCCTTTTTTATGGTGTCAAAAGTCAGTGAAACTGTCATTGGTTTGTAAGAGTTTGTAATATTGATGTTGTGTTCTTGTGGGGTGGGGGAGGGGAGCAGATTGTTGGTTGTTGCAAGTGAATTCAGCAAGGATTCAAAGACTAACGCCTGGAACCTTTTAGCTCTTTGAAAACACAGGGGAAATTTGATCTTGCCAAGAACAGCATCATGATGAGTGGTTTTGGGTTTTATTGATTAAAGCAGATTGTCTGTACTCTGAAATAAAGGTAAGGTTTATGGTTAGTCACTATTTTAGTATGACTTGTTTTGTGTGTGTATTGAGTTTGGAAAATTTTTCCTGATGAGTCCAAAACTACACATTAAAAAGAATTGAAAATGTAATGCCCTTTGAATACAAACCCTTTGTGAGTTCACCTAACTACCATGTTTCGGTTGTCCTTGTGTGTACCTGTTGGTTTGTGTTTGTTGACATTTCCCTTGCAGTGACAAGTGCTAGCATAGCCCAACTTTGAAGAATGGTGAATATAATTATACCTCTCCAGCCATCCCTCGCCAACAATGTCACCCAATAGTAACACCTGTAAATCTAACATTTTCAGCATTATTTTCAGGATTAGCGTGATAGCTGCCATCCTTGGTCAGAGTTAACTTGCCTCATCCTTTATGCTGCCAGCCTGGCTGTGAATGGACTTGTCTTATCTTGACCTCCTTTGTTGAGCTGCCAGCCTTGCTGTGAATGGACTTGCCTTATCTTGACCTCCTTTGTTGAGCTGCCAGCCTTGCTGTGAATGGACTTGTCTTATCTTGACCTCTTTTGTTGAGCTGCCAGCCTTGCTGTGAATGGACTTGCCTTATCTTGACCTCCTTTGTTGAGCTGCCAGCCTTGCTGTGAATGGACTTGCCTTATCTTGACCTCCTTTGTTCAGCTGCCAACCTTGCTGTGAATGGACTTGCCTTATCTTGACCTCCTTTGTTCAGCTGCCAACCTTGCTGTGAATGGACTTGCCTTATCTTGACCTCCTTTGTTGAGCTGCCAACCTTGCTGTGGATGGACTTGCCTTATCTTGACCTCCTTTGTTGAGCTGCCAACCTTGCTGTGAATGGACTTGCCTTATCTTGACCTCCTTTGTTGAGCTGCCAACTTGCTGTGAATGGACTTGCCTTATCTTGACCTCCTTTGTTGAGCTGCCAGCCTTGCTGTGAATGGACTTGCCTTGTCTTGACCTCCTTTGTTGAGCTGCCAACCTTGCTGTGAATGGACTTGCCTTGTCTTGACCTCCTTTGTTGAGCTGCCAGCCTTGCTGTGAATGGACTTTCTTATCTTGATCTCCTTTATTGAGCTGCCAGCCTTGCTGTGTGAGTGGACTTGCCTTATTTTGATCTCCTTTGTTGAGTTGCCAGCCTTGCTGTGAATGGACTTGTCTTATCTTGACCTCCTTTGTTGAGCTGCCAGCCTTGCTGTGAATTGAATGGACTTTCTTTATCTTGATTGCCTTTGTTTAGCTGCCAGCCTTGCTGTGTGAGTTGACTTGCCTTATCTTGATCTCCTTTGTTGAGCTGCCAGCCTTGCTGTGAATGGACTTGCCTTATCTTGACCTCCTTTGTTGAGCTGCCAGCCTTGCTGTGAATGGACTTGCCTTATCTTGACCTCCTTTGTTGAGCTGCCAGCCTTGCTGTGAATGGACTTTCTTATCTTGATCTCCTTTGTTGAGCTGCCAGCCTTACTGTGTGAGTGGACTTGCCTTATCTTGATCTCCTTTGTTGAGTTGCCAGCCTGGCTGTGAATGGACTTGCCTTATCTTGCCCTCCTTTGTTGAGCTGCCAGCCTTGCTGTGAATTGAATGGACTTTCTTATCTTGATCTCCTTTGTTGAGCTGCCAGCCTTGCTGTGAATAGACTTGCCTTATCTTGACCTCCTTTGTTGAGCTGCCAGCCTTGCTGTGAATGGACTTGCCTTATCTTAAACTCCTTTGTTGAGCTGCCAGCCTTGCTGTTAAAGGACTTGCCTTATCTTAAACTCCTTTGTTGAGCTGCCAGCCTTGCTGTGAATGGACTTGCCTTATCTTGACCTCCTTTGTTAAGCTGCCAGCCTTGCTGTGAATGGACTTTCTTATCTTGATCTCCTTTGTTGAGCTGCCAGCCTTGCTGTGTGAGTGGACTTGCCTTATCTTGATCTCCATTGTTGAGCTGTCAGTCTTGCTGTGAATGGACTTGCCTTATCTTGACCTCATTTGTTGAGCTGCCAGCCTTGCTGTGAATTGAATGGACTTTCTTATCTTGATCTCCTTTGTTGAGCTGCCAGCCTTGCTGTGTGAATGGATTTGCCTTATCTTGATCTCCTTTGTTGCGTTGCCAACCTTGCTGTGAATGGACTTGCCTTATCTTGACCTCCTTTGTTAAGCTGCCAGCCTTGCTGTGAATGGACTTTCTTATCTTGATCTCCTTTGTTGAGCTGCCAGCCTTGCTGTGTGAGTTGACTTGCCTTATCTTGATCTCCTTTGTTGAGCTGCCAGCCTTGCTGTGAATGGACGTGCCTTATCTTGACCTCCTTTGTTGAGCTGCCAGCCTTGCTGTGAATTGAATGGACTTTCGTATCTTGATTTCCTTTGTTTAGCTGCCAGCCTTGCTGTGTGAGTTGACTTGCCTCATCTTGATCTCCTTTGTTGAGCTGCCAGCCTTGCTGTGAATGGACTTGCCTTATCTTGACCTCCTTTGTTGAGCTGCCAGCCTTGCTGTGAATGGACTTTCTTATCTTGATCTCCTTTGTTGAGCTGCCAGCCTTGCTGTGTGAGTGGACTTGCCTTATCTTGATCTCCTTTGTTGAGCTGCCAGCCTTGCTGTGAATGGACTTACCTTATCTTGACCTCCTTTGTTGAGCTGCCAGCCTTGCTGTGAATTGAATGGACTTTCTTATCTTGATCTCCTTTGTTGAGCTGCCAGCCTTGCTGTGTGTGAGTGGACTTGCCTTATCTTGATCTCCTTTATTGAGCTGCCAGCCTGGCTGTGAATGGACTTGCCTTATCTTGACCTCCTTTGTTGAGCTGCCAGCCTTGCTGTGAATAGACTTTCTTATCTTGATCTCCTTTGTTGAGCTGCCAGCCTTGCTGTGTGAGTGGACTTGCCTTATCTTGATCTCCTTTGTTGAGCTGCCAGCCTTGCTGTGAATGGACTTGCCTTATCTTGACCTCCTTTGTTGAGCTGCCAGCCTTGCTGTGAATGGACTTGCCTATCTTGACCTCCTTTGTTGAGCTGCCTGCCTTGCTGTGAATGGACTTGCCTTATCTTGATCTCCTTTGTTGAGCTGCCAACCTTGCTAACAAACACTTGAAAAAGGCCACTTCATGCTGTTTTCTCCGTTCAGCATAAAAAAAATATGTAAGCAAAATGCGTCTTGGCCTAAGGCTGTGTCAGGCTAAGTGACATAGGCTAGAACACCAAGGCTACATCAAAATTTTGTTATGCTCTGCATAGTTATGTGGAGATTGTCTTCAGTTGTGACAAGCTCCTGGCATAACATTATCACTCCGAAGTCAGAGTGTGGCTGCCCATGTGGCGGGGTAATCAAAAACGGTCATACACGTAATGTTCCCGTCCCCAGCTGATGCATTTTTACCATAGTGTTCAAGTACTTCGGCTGTTTGGATGATCCCTGGAGCGTTTTAGCCAGGGTATGACAACAAGAACAAAACATAAAAGCAAAGTTAAAAGATTACATGTCTTTCATTTCTCTGACATTTATGAACTGTAAGATAGGAGCTTGATACAAGAGGGGCGGGGGGGGGGGGGGGGGGGGGGGGGGGGGGGGAGCAAAAGAGAGAGAGGGGGGGCAGCTAAACTCACAAAGGATGAATACACACTACAGTATAATAAGGGTAAAGGATAGGTTGGGATAAGATAACAAGGAGGAAGAGACACATGTAGATTTTGTTTGCATGATAAATATATAAAAGAGATGCATGCAGATTTTCATTAGCACGATAAATATATCAATGCATTCAAACAGCTACAGACAGGGATGAGAGAGGTCTAGGAAACAAAGATGTACTAGTGCCAAGGCTCCTCTATCCATGATGAACTAAATTCCTCACACTCATCAGACCAAGAGCACCCCACTTGTCATCACCTTGTGTTTCATGCTCGAGTCCAGTGCTCCACTAGCTTCAGTCTCGCTGACTGAATTTCTCAACACTGTCAAGGCAAACAACACAGCACAGAGCAGAGGTTGCCAAAGGAAAGAAGGTCTAGTTGCAAAGTGAGATGACTGCAGGCGGAAATCTAAACAAATCTTAAGCAAATGTTAGCGAACTGCCCAGAGAACGTGGACAAACGAGTCACAAGACAGAACACAACGCGTTTCGATCTCTCAGGTCTTCTTCAGGTGAGACACGGACAAATAAAATAAGGAAAATTCACTAGCTTTGATCGCTTCAGATTGCTTTAGAGTTCAGCGCAAGGAAGAAGGTGTTGAAACGCCTCTTCCTTGTGCTGAACTCTGAATGATCTGAAGTGATCAAAGCTAAGTATATCAATGAAATGCCTTTTTCCTTGCGCTGAACTCTGAAGTGATCTGAAGCAATCAAAGCTAAGTGAATTTTCATTATTTTATTTGTCTGTGTCTCACCTGAAGAAGACCTGAGAGGGTTGAAACGCGTTGTGTTTTGTCTTGTGACTCGTTTGTCCACGTTTCTCTGGGCGGTTCGCTAACATTTTTTTTTTTTTTTTTTTTTTTTAAAGGAAAGAAGGTCCTGAGCATGGTAACATCAGATTGTAACCCAATCCAAACAGGAACAGCTTTTTGCTTGTGAATCAGTTTTTTCATCGTTGGCAAGTGTGTGTGTGTGTGTGTGTGTGTGTGTGTGTGTGTGTGTGTGTGTGTGTGTGTGTGTGTGTGTTGCATCACAAAGATATGGTCTGGAAAATAACCAAAATATACCAAACGCACAGTAAAATTGCTGTTCAGGCACTTCCTCTTCCCCCACCCCTCCTTACTTTCTGAGTTTCTCCCACTCCCTGTCTATGTACATCTAGGTCAAAAGTCCATGTACATCTAGGTCAGTAGTCCATGTCTACTAGTGAAAAAAGGCAACTTTTTCATTAGACCGACCAGTCCCTTAACACACAAGACAACATCCCATAAATAGTTGTGAAAGGATGATAGTCTGAAAAAGCAGTGGAAAAAAATGGTTCTTCACTTCACATTTGAGTAGCCTGGATGCACAATCTGCATGAAGGAGTTGTAAAATGCTTTTTTGTCAAAAGTACTTGTTAAATGTGTGTGATGTATGTTTTTTTCCCCTGTACTAAGCATTTCTGTTTCTTCCAGGCAGGTAACTATCGCCTAGCCCATGCTATGCAGTTCGGCCAGCGCTGGTGTTCGACATGGACTACGAACAGTACATGCGCCGACAGGACTGCCAAAACCTTGTCTCTCAGCTTCTCCTCTGTTACGGCAAGAACCGCGATGCCCGCAACCCCTTCCACTTCATCTTCACCTCATTGCATCCTGACAGTCTGGTCTTTCAGATGCTCCGGCGTGCCAACATGGTCGGGTCATATTTCATGGGGACCATGACGGACAAGAGTTACTTGGACTTGTTTCCTCGGGAGAGGTTGGTGTATCTGTCGCCTAACGCTAACGAGTCTTTGAAGGAAGTGAACCCTGATGATGTGTACATTGTCGGGGGGATTGTGGACAAGATCGTGACCAAGCCTCTGTCAATGGCCAGAGCCAAGCAGCAAGGGATCCGTATGGCCAAGTTTCCACTGGATAATTATCTGCTGTAAGTAGTAGACTGTTCAGCTGGTAACTTTCGTTTCTTTGCTGGATTGACTGTGTTGGTGTCTGTACGAGGGTATTGGTGTCTGTTTTTGTTTGTTTTTTTTTTGGTTGTTCTGTTTTTTTTTTTTCCCCGCTATTTCATTTTACATTCCTGTCCCTCCACCCCTCCTTCCTCCACCCCCCCCTCCCCCCCCCCCCCCCCCCCCCCCCCCCCCAATCCTCACCTCCTTTTTTTCTCCCCCATAATCCGAAGTTGCTCATCCTGCCTGTCACCCATACACATGGACACACCCAGAGGGCACCACCACATCATCTAATGACAGTGTCTGAGCACTTGCTGGTAGAGGTGACCGACAGAATTCTTTAATGAAGGGCTGGAAAGTCTCAGACTTGATTTCTTATTTTTCTTTTCTTTTCTTTTTTTTTTCTTTTTTTGTTTGAATGATTCTGGATTAATTGGAGGTCTGAGAGGTTCAGTTGGCTTGTAGGTCAGGAACAATAGTCACCAAGGCACATCTGCAGAATAGATGACACGTGACAGTGTTGTCAATCCCTTTGTGACCATAGCAACCAACCCTTGGCTAGGGCTGATGAAAAAAAAAAAACACAGATGAATGTTTCTTATGGACTCGAGCCTCACAAAGGTATGTGTGCAGAACTGGGGGGGGGGGGGGGGGGGGGGGGGGGCTGATGTTTGTTTACACATTTGTTTCAGGTGGAAGATAAAACTGGTCATCTCAGAAACCACTTTGCATGTTTGTTTACACATTTGTTTCAGGTGGAAGATAAAACTGATCATCTCAGAAACCACTTTGTCATGCAAAGCGAAAACAGATCACAGTTACTTATCTTGCAGCATCGCTGGAATCTGGTGGGGAGGAAGGCAGTTCAGCTTTTAACTGATTTGTTTCTGCAGAGCAACAGAGATTAAAAAATATTCAGATTCATTGTATGCTGATCACAGCATGCGAAATCAGCAAGGACAATCCAGATTATAGCGTGGTGGGAGCTAATGAACTTGTTGTGATCCACTGTGTGTATTTGGATGTCTACAAAAAGAGACATTTGGATGTCTACAAAAAGAGACACATATGCCTATACGTATGCATGTATTCAGGTAGGAAAGTAAAACATCTCTTTGTATCCCAACCTGTCATAACGTGTTGCTGGTGTAGTTCCAGTTAACCTGAAGAATTCCCTCTGTCTGTTTTTGTCTACTTGTCCTGACTGTGTTACCATTTGAACCGTACCCTCCTTTTGACAGAAAAAAAAATACATATCAGTTGGCCACTGTACCTATCACATTATTATCAAGACATTTCCTATGCCATACTTATTTTCCTCCCTTCAGGAGTGACTGAAAAGGAGGAAATAGGGTAAGGTGGGCTCGATGCATAAAAAAAACAAAATTTCATTACAGATCTTTGTGGAGCCCCCATCCCACCCCCTCCCCCACAAAAAAAATCAGTGGATCATGGCATGTGTGCTATATATATTTGAGATAGAAATCCTTTGTGTACATGTGAATGACATCATGACTGGCTGTGGGTTTATATTGGAGAGAGAACCATGTCTGCATATGAATGACATTGTGACTGGCTGTGAGTTTGTATTGGAGATAGAACCATGTCTACCTGTGAATGACATTGTGACTGGATGTGGGTTTATAACCCTTTGTGTACATGTGAATGACATTGTGACTGGCTGTGGGCTTATATTAGAGATAGAACCCTTTGTGTACATGTGAATGACATTGTGACTGGCTCTGGGCTTATATTGGAGAGAGAACCCTTTGTGTACATGTGAATGACATTGTGACTGGCTGTGGGTATATATATATTGGAGATAGAACCCTTTGTGTACATGTGAATGACATTGTGACTGGCTGTGGGTATATATATTGGAGATAGAACCCTTTGTGTACATGTGAATGACATTGTGACTGGCTGTGGGTGTATATTGGAGATAGAACCCTTTGCCTACATGTGAATGACATATATTGTGACTGGCTGTGGGTTTATACTGGAGATAGGAGCCTGTGTCTACATGTATGTGAATGACATTGTGACTGGCTGTGGGTTTATATTGGAGATAGGAGCTTGTGTCTACATGTATGTGAATGACATTGTGACTGGCTGTGGGTTTGTATTGGAGATAGAGCCGGAACCCTTTGTCTATATGTGAATGACATTGTGACTGGCTGTGGGTTTATATTGGAGATAGAGGCCTGTGTTTACATGTGAATGACATTGTGACTGGCTTTTGATTTAATTGGAGATAGAACCCTTTGTCTACATGTAAGTGAATGACATTGTGACTGGCTGTGGGTTTCAGATGGGGCAGTGGGTCCAAAAGTTTGACGCTGGATCAGGTGACTGACATCATGCTGGAGCAGCGCCACTCCAAGAACTGGAGTAAGGCTTTCAGGGCCATCCCCCAGAGAAAACTGTACAGGGAGGATAGGTAATGGCGTGCTGATAGTGTGGCTGTGGCAGAGAGAATTTGCAGTGCAGGGTTGCCAAGTGCTGTGCTACACTAACAGTGTAGCTTGCCACGATTTCAAGGACAATGCTGCACTGTGATGAAACACCATTGACAAAAAGTTGGGAGGAAAAAACCCAAAGCAAAAAAAAAAAAAAAAAAAAGGGAGGAAAAAAAAACCTACATGGACTTAGCAGGGGGATAAATGGAAGTGAGCCAACAGAGGTCTAGAGATTAGACTTATTTTGTCAAAAAATGACCGTATTCAGTTGGGAGAGGAAGAACAAGCAGAAGAAAATTGCTGAAGACGATCACAATTTTACCACAATATTTACTGGTTTCGTCATCAGCCATGCTGAATTTTTGTATGTGAATCAAAATCACACGATAACGAGCAAGATTTCCATCATCTTAGTCGACTGTCAAGTTGTATGCCAAGTTGAGTGCCACTGAAAGTGCTGTCGAGTCTGACTTGCAATGTGGCATACCTGCGCTACACTTAGATTTGGAAGAGCTTCACTTGCAATGTCAAAACGCTATAATTTGCACTATACAGCTCTATCGGTGTCACTGTGGCAGACAAAAACTTTGCAGGAAGAACATTGCGCATTCTGCTGATTGTATGGCTGTTGAAGAGACAAACTGCGGAGGAGGAGACATTACTTTCTGCAGATGCTATGGCTGTGGTGCAGACAATCAAATGACAGAGTGCATATATTGGATGTTGTGCAGCTGGTGTGGCTGTGGTGGAAATGAAGTTGCGGAGGGAAGATTTTTTTTTGGTGTGCAGATGATATGGCGGTAGAGAAAAGTTGTAAGAAGATGTTTAATGTTGGTGATGGTGTGGTCGAAGAAGACCAGATGCACCCAAAGAACATGAACCGGTCTGTGGATGGGTCAGCTGCGGGCAACACACCACTTCACTTTCCTGTTTACCTCAGGACAAAACAGTCATCCCATCATGTCTGTTCAAAGATAAATCTTTGTGTCAGAGCATATTTGAGAGTAAATGAAAATCTTATTGGCGCAGAGTAGAAGATAAAATCTCCCTGTTAGTGCGTATTTGATGATAAATCTTCTAAGCAGTGCATAGTAGCAGACTGAACTTCCTGTTAAGTGTATGGATATCCCTTCAGTGCGTATTTTAAGATAATTTGTTAATGTTGAAAGATAATCCTGTTTGTGTGTGTGTTAGAAGATGATTCTTCCATCAGAACATGTATGTTCATATCACTGTGCTCCCTAAGCTTTTATTTTCAGTCAGTAGCTGGCCCCCCTGACATTCTTTTGAAAGGATATTTATACTGCAACTTTTCAGAGATTAAAAAGTTAATTTTTGAAGATTTTATTGCAGACATTAGTAAGTTTGGTCTTGAGAAGAAAGTTTTCTTCCTTTTGTTTTAGCAGCCGATTGTATCAGCTGCTTCTTAGTTTTTTACTACACAGCTTGCCACCTTGTTTTCCTAGACGTGCAGAATTTGTTCATTCAAGATGTGTCACCATAGTGTCTTGTTCCTTTGAATTGATGCCATGGTTGACAATATCCAATAATGGTGACATTGTTAAGATGATGAAGCTAGTGATTTTTAAGAAATTTGAAAAAACTTGCTTGCTTTACTGTTGTGGGTATGTGTGTGTTTGAGAGTGAATTTCCATGAAATGATTTGATACTGATGATAAATGCTGCTTATATTGATGACAAAACATAGCCTGATGTATGTCATTGTGAAAGGTGCTCTTCAAACAGAAGTTCGACTCTTTCTGTCAAGTTCAGCTAAATTCAGAAATGTGTAATTAATCCACACGGAAAATTCACTTCAAACTCTCTCATTAGGCAGACAAAATGTTTGCTTGTGAAGTTGATGTGATGCATAGACGTACGTTCTTGTAGGCAAACATTTTGCTGTGTCTTTCTACTTCAGTTTAGATTTTTTGAAATATAGACTGCAATTTTAGTATGTACCATTCAAATGTACTAAATGGAAAGTCCTATATCATAGCTTTTTGGAGGTTGAAATCTTCCTGACCATATAAGGTAAAAAAAAAAAAAAAACTCTTCCTATCAGTGAACGTTAGAAGATAAACATACACTGGAGCATGCTACACAAGAAAGCATACATGTTTACAACATACAAAGGAAATGGTGTGTGGAGTTAATTTTTTGGGGGGTGATATTGGTCTGACCACAGCGTGCTAGTTCTGCATGTCACTGATCTGTTGATCACATGAAATATAATCATGATTTCCAGCTATTTACGCAGGGTAAAGAGAGAACAGTTGTATCTGAAATCCATTCAGAACTATTTTTCTGTCAGAATTTTAGGCTCAGGTTTTTTTTTTTTTTTTGCAGTGTGCAGTTAACCTTTCTGCTTTGTTGCTGCTAGTTCATCTTCCCAGCCGTTTATTCCCCACACCTTTACACCAGGAACAACTTCACTGTGTCTCAGTGCCAGTGTCAGCAGTCTACAAAGAAAACTATCTCTATCGAGTTGTAAAGCACCCCATTGTTCCTTGTGATCCTGGAGTCGCGGGTTTGAATCTCTGCCTGGCCATTTGAGCGCAGGCGGATTTTTTCATTTGGAATTACCATCACTTTTTATTCTAATTCTTCGTAAAACTAAAACTCAGATTCTGTTTGTGAAGACATATATATGTAGAACGCCAGGTGCACACATAAAGTTTTATCGCCAACTTCCAGAAGAGAAGACCACTTTGGTATGGATGATGTATGCAGATGCGTGCATGCATCATACATAACATCTTCAGGCATGAGCAAAAAATTAAGTGACCAACATTCAACTGAACGACGCCGGAAATTAATTATTAGTGCCAGCAGGCAGCTGTTCAGTCTACTCTACCCAGTAGGCAGCCGGTTGTGTAAGCAAGTGTGGATTGGAAGGCATTTGGGGCTTGGTCTCTAACCAAGGATAGGTGCAAGTGAATAATTTTTCACCTCTTGACAAGTTTTTTTTTTTTTTTCTAATTTGGTTGTGTGAAATAATGATTTTTATTTCATATATTCAATATTGCCTGTTCTGAAAGTCCAGACTATTGTAGAAATATTTCTGACTATAACAATATTTACAAAATTATGAGGAAAAAAATGGGTCTCTGAGTGGGGGGGTGGGGGGGGGGGGGGGGGGGGGGGGGGGGGGGGGGGGGGGGGGATCCCACTTGTTGGATTTGGAGACTGTTGTGTAACCCACTTTGTGCTAGAGTGTGCACACAACACACACTTGAGAGCTTTCCTACATGATTCTACCTGAAGACCAATTAACAAGAGCTGCTTTTCAAATCGTACCGGATCTAAGAACACGTTGGTGGGCACATGGCATCTATCAATTCTCATCATTCAGTCTATGTTGAAAAAAAAAATCATTCAGACAAATTTTGCTCCATGTATGGAATCTGCTATTCATTAAAGCCATGACGTATAAGATTCTTATCCAGAACTCTGTTTGAAACTGCTGATTTGAAACCTTGTCTGATGGAGGTTCCTCTCCCTTGCCACTCTTTTTCTTGCATGGTTGTTGAGTTTTGTTTCTGCTCTATGACTGGCGAGCAAAAGCATGCAGGATTGATTTGACCCAATTGTTTTTGTTTCTGAGTCGGAGATATGGCACCCCATTCAAATATAAATCTATGTGCTACGTTATGATGTTGAGATGTTGTAGTGAGGTAAAAAGCAACACTTGAAAATTCTATTTCCACATATGACCAATCATGTTGCTTGGTGATTTGTGCTTGCTAGAGAAATGTCTGTCTTTTTTTTTTTTCTCCATGAAGTTTTGCAGAATTCTATGCAAGTGATCCTCAAACCAGATTTTTAGTTTGAGAAAATGCTCACACACACACATCTCTCATTGCCAAAACTTTGGAGAAAGGAAAACCTTTAGCATGACATGAAATCCTGAATAGTGTTCAACAGTACACACTGTAATTGTGAAATGGGTGTGATTGAAGAGTGCTGCTTTATAACGTTCAAAATTCCGTTATCTTTAAAGCAATTTATTCCCAGAAAAGTACTTGAAACTAAACCATTTTTTTTCTTCATTTGTTTTTCTTCTTTTACAAACCTGTTCAAAGCAAGGAGGGGCGGATGTTTTAATGTAATCAGGTTTATAGCGATGGGAAAGAGAGTGATTGTGTTCCTTTTATTGTGTAATCACTTCTTTGCATTACTCTTATCTTTGAAATAGTGTAAAAATACTGCTATCTGATAAATCGCTTCTGAAGTGTAAAATACTGCTATCTGATAAATCGCTTCTGAAATGTAAAATACTGCTATCTGATAAATCGCCTTCTGAGAACGTTTAACTGACATTCATTTTTTCATTCTGTTTTTGAACCCCAAAATAATGTTGATTTCCTCCATATCCCAAAAGAGGTCAAAGTATCAAGACTGTCTTGGTGCCTGATAAGAGGCATTTGGTATACTATTGCAGCGCTTGCTGCCTTACACTGCTACTTTGCTCCTTCCTCCTCTCTCTGAGTATGAAATAGTATCCGTCATCAAAACAGATGGCCCTTGTGATTTTATCACACTCATCTTTTATCTTTAAAATCCAGGTAATTTCCCATTTTCTGTATGAATCTATGAAATGCAACACATCAACCATAATATGCAATGAAAATCTTCATGTATAACTTGCAGTGCAAGTAACTCACTGACTATAATACAAATTGATTCTGAAGTGACATGCAGCTCACTGACCGTAATGTGCAATGATATGGGAAAAAAATATGATTCAACTTCTGACAAAGATGTGCGATGCGACTCAATGACAAAAATATGATGCAATGTGACATTTTGTGAATAGTCAACCCCCCCCCCCCCCCCCCCCAAAAAAAAAAAAAAAAACGACATACACAAGCCCCCAAACATGTTTCCATTCACAATCAGACTTGCCAAAAAGAGATTAAAAACAAAAGCAGATCCACTCAATGATTTATTCTTATGCAACAGATTTTTTTTTTTTTTCTGAACTGTTTTTGGAATGTGCACAACCACTTTTTCATATGAGATACAACAGTTCAAATGATACCAAAATATCTACTTCATGTTCAATTTTTTTCTTTTCCTCATCTTGTCCAAAATATGCAATTTTAAACAGTTTGTTCACAAACAGTTGGTCACGCTAAGCATATCCAATCTAGCAGACCTGTGCACTTGAAATATACCATAGGAGTATTTTCCTGTCAAACATTGGTTTTTCCATGCTACTGGCATATTTTCAAAACATCTGCGCTCTCAGTAAGTTTCTCACTGAAGCTACATGCTTTTTACTAATATTTCGGTGTGATTTGAATGAATAATGCAGAACAAGATGATTTTCAAACTTTCCGAGGTTGATCCCAGTTTGAAGTACTGAGAGATATCCAATCTTGCACAAAAAAAAAATTTGAGAAACATTTGAAATGTATGTGGGGTTATGTAGAATGTTACCTTTGTTGTTGTTTTTTGTTTTTTCCACTTTTTAACATTGGTGTGCAAACTACATCAAAGGTGTGTGAGTGCACAGGTCTAAAGCAGCTGAAGCGAAACCTTTGAGAATGGATTCCACAGTACAAGCACACCATCAGCTAACTGGGTACTCTACATAAGCAGTGCACCAGATAAAGAAATAAAGACTGAAATGATTTAGCAGTTGCATTGCAACTTTTTTTTTTTCGCACTAAATACGTTTTGCTTGTCAGTGGAAAAAACAGTATATGATTGTCAAAGTGGTTGCGATTTGAAATGGAATGTTCATGTTCTCTTTGAAAAGAGTGATGGACAGATGCTGTGTAACAAAGAAATACACTATGCACAAGCACACAAGAGTTTTTAAATCATTAAGAATTACAGTATGCCATGAACGGGGGAACTCTGTACATGTAAATCACAAAATGGGTACTGCATTGAATTGACAGAAAAATGGCCTCCGTTTTGTCCTTTTTTTTTCTCTTCCCACCCCATCTTACATTTTTCATGCCATCTCAGTAGTGTTACCCCCTAAACGCTTCTTCAGACCACCTCATATTTACAGCAACATCCAGTGTCCAACGATCCAGTTGTAATCACCATCTCATCACATTAAAGTCTAAGGTTGAGTGTGAAGAAAACGACTATTGCGTGAAAATGAGAATTCCTGACAATTCTTTACTTTGAAATTCCCAAGTCAATAACTTTGTGGAACACATCTCCCCCTCATTTCATTTCATTTGATGATGACCGACCGACCGACACCCACCCATCCTCCCCCCACCTCCCCAGTAAGCTTCTCCCCTTCCATTCCCGTCCTCTATACACAAAACAAGTACTTGTGAATTTTACCTCATTACAGACAACTTCCTTCTGAAAAAGAAAAGGTTGCTGCTCCTTAAAGAAAAGGTTCCCCCCCACCCACCCCCATGAGTGGTCCAAATTCATGACCATTAGTAAGGTAAGGTAATGTTGCTAAAAGCCCAGCCAGCCACAAAGGACCAGGCTACACGGGCAACACTATCCATTTAACCACTGAGCCCCTGTACATGTATTCCACCTGGGAGGGATCTACTGACATGTCTCAGTCTTCAGATGCAAACCAACTCTGGACAGGCATGACGCATACTTCTGTTCACAAAACAGAGTTCCATGGGCCCATAAGCGTAGATCCTAACATTTACACTTTACACTCCTATTAATCATTTCTGTTCTTTGTTCTCCTCTAAGCTGTACTGTCCCCATTTTCTATGAAATTTTTGCTGTGTCATGGTCTTGACAGGAAATTTTTGTGCTTGATCTTCTCCTGCTTCTTTGTTCTGAATGCACTAGATGCATGTGTGTGTGTGAGAAGTTATGCTTTGCTGTGCACATTTTCTACCTTTCCTTTATACCCACATCCTGATTCTCTCTTCTCCCTCAGCCTGCCCCATTCTCCTATCCTCCCTCCCCGAACAAGCCCCTGTTCATCCTCCCTCCTCAATCAACCATTCTAGCCCCTCTCTCCATCCAAATTATAAAGAAACGACCAATACCTTTCTGATCTCTAAATTTTTTCACTATGGAAAAAAACGTTAGACTTTCCATCAACAAACATAATATCGTTTTCATGAGATTCAAAAGAAAGACAACCTGTAGTATTTACACATATAAATAACAACACCGGTATGAATTTTAAGGAATGGAATATGTCTTATTCCTGTAGCTGTGGCACATTGAAATGTAGACATGCACCAGCAGCACCACTAAAAAGCTTTTAATCAAGCATCAGAATCATTGAAAACATTGAAGAAAAAAAGAAAAGGAAAATTGTTATACATGAGCTACTCTTTTCACAGCTTTTTATCACTATACTGAATTTTTCACAAGTTTGCTTCACTTGATCTCAGATATTTTGTGCTCATGTGTTAGCTTATACAAAGAAAAAAAAAACAGAGGGAGGTAGGGGCAGGGAAGTAAAGTCCATACACATTTCTAAAAGAAAGCAGAGAAAAATGACTGGTTCAAGGAGAACGGAGAAAGCCCATAATTTGGCTGGCCCTCAAATCCTGAAACAAACAGACGTTTGAAAGTTACTGTTGTGTTTGCATATTTTTCTTTTAGGAACAAAATGATAGTGTAAAAACTCATCACATGTATTTACCAAAAAGTCTAGGGGAAAAAAAATTCATTCTAGTGAAATATAAAATATGATTTACAAGTAAACATGTTCATGGTAAATGGTAAGATCAGAACCCCCCCCCCCCCTTCCCCCAAACTGCCCTGTGTGAACCTGGAACCATGGGCCAATGAAGCCACCACCAGAGTCTCGTTTTGGGTTGGATTTTTTTTTTACAAAGGAGAGAGGTGGCATAAAAAGTTTGACCATTTTCTTTCAAAAATCATGTTTTGGGTTTTATGTGTTTTTGTGCTCAAAAAAGTCTGTTGAAACCATCTGCGGAGTTCATTTTGTCTATTTTTTTTACATTTTTCTTAGTAAAAGAGGACTTTATTTGAAGGAGGTGTGTGTGAAAATTGCACAACTTCTTTATTTTCAAATGTCGTTTTCTCAAAATCACTTTTTTCGACAACGGTTAATGTGCAAGGAACACAATATCTCTGGATGCAGACTAGCTAGCTTGGTAATTTTTTTTTTCTTTCCAAATCTTCCTCTCTTACTTCTCCTTTTTTTATTTATCACTAGTATAAATATTTAACACAAAACTAATATTAAATGAAAACCAAAAAAGTGTAAACTTCCATTATATTTATGCACATGCCTGGTCGTGCTGGTGTCGATTTTGACAAATGTACTTGAAAAAAAAAATGTCGGCATTTTCCATTAAGTGTTAATGTCGGGAAAAATCATTGTCTGTTTATACTGATGTGATTACTAAAATGTTTTTCCCATTGCATGTGTTGTTGTTAAACAAAATGTTTCAATTGAGATGTATGCATAACAAAGTTAAAATGTGGAAATGCACTAGCCGCCATGGCGAAGTGGTTAGCGTCGCGGACTCCCGGCTGGGAGGTCGTGGGTTCGAAAATCCCATCAGAGTCATTTGGGTTTTTCCTGCCCCGACTGGCTCCTACCCAGAGTTGAGTTTGCTGTGGACTCAGTTGGGAAGACTGGGACCATACAGTTGAGTTTCATCCACTTAATGGATGCATTTCTGAGAGTGTTGGTCAAATTTCCTGACCAAACACTGCAGGTGCCTGTATCTCTCGGGCCTGGTTGACGCCAGATATATTATGAAAGGAAGCATAGAGTACAGCCCTGTCATGTAGTCTCAGACCGAAATGGAAATCTGTAGTATCATCTTAATCCTCCTCATCGACCAGCATCAAAAAAAAAAAAAAGTCTCAAATTTCTGTGGCCCTTCATGCCCTGCTCTCACAGTGACCTCAATTTTGATGTGCTCCCCACGTCTATGGCCTTGGTTTGGTTCCATCGGGGTCACCAGTATCGGCCTGTCTATGGGGGCTGTCATTGGACGGACATGGTGGCGCCCTCTGGAGGGAGAGCTCACTCACACCGGCTCCACCACCGAAGTGACACGGCAGCAGTACAGTGTCTCCTCCGGTGGGTTGCCTCTTGATGACTTGACACTGACTGCTCCCTGTGGATTGCCGGTGCCGGGGCTGCGGCGGGGCTGATCGGGCTGTGGCTATGGACGGTGATGGAATGAGCGGCATGAGTGCACTGCCTCTAAGGTGGCGCAGGGGTTGGGACAGCAGCAAAAAAAGAAAAAGTGGAAATGCATTACAAAAAAGTTTAACAAACATACATGCTATGTGTCTTTAAATAAAGAAGTTTAAAAACGCATGCACGCATGCTTCGGTGTCAGGCTGTTGTTGATCTGTAGAACACAGATTTAGTTTTTCGGGGTTCTTCACTTCTCCGCCTGGTCTGGTAACAATAATTATTGTAGATGTGTTGTTTGATTTCTTCTGAGTATACACATTTGTCTTTCCGTTTTGCTGCTTTGATGGAGATTGGACCGCTGAAGAAGGTGCAGAATCAGACGGCAGTGAATGCTGTGAAGCCGTAGAAACTTGTAGTAATGTGTTGTCCACAAGGTGGTCTGCATCCATTTGCTGTTGTTGAGGACCCGCTGGTGGTGGTGGGTGGATATTCTCCATTGGTGGGTACCAAATGCAGTCGGTTCCGTTGGATGATGATGTTGTCAGTTTGGAGGATGAACGAACGGGGGTTGTGATGTTTGTCAATTATCATATTGGTTCTGTTCAAGTCTTTGATGTAGACAGCATCCCCTTTCTGAAGAGGTGGAGCTTCCTTTGCTGCATACTGACTGTTGTAAGCTACTCACAGTTTTTGTTTCTGGTTCGACTCCTTTTGCTGTAGTTCTGGCAGATTGGGAGTACGTGGAGACAGAGTAGTAGAAAGGGTAGGGAGTTTGGTCTCCAATTATCTGCTCATGAGAAGCTCAGCAGGTGAACAGCCATTGCTCAGAAGTGTCGCTCGGTCGGTAGAGAAGTGCATCATATGGATCAGATCCTTTTTTTGAGCATTTTCTTGGTGGTTTGAACAGCTCTTACGGCTTCACCATTGCTGCGAGGGTATTTTGGTGATGGAAGTGACATGAGTGAAGCCATAATCCTGAGCAAAGATTCTGAACTCTCTACTGGCAAATTGAGGGCCATTGTCCGAAACTACCATGTCTGGTATACCATGAGTAGCGAACACACATTTGATTTGTGTGATGACACATTTACTGTTGAGATGTTTACAGCAGTCGTAATTCGATCCATTGCGAAAAGTAATCAATGACAACCAGATATGTCTTCTCTTTCAACTCAAAGAGGTCTATGGCGAGGCGTGACCATGGTCTGTCAGGAAAGGTGGATGGAAGTACAGGTTCCCTGCATTCCGGTCAGTGGATTGTGCGTTTTTGCACACTTGTTGACCGTTGTCTCAATCTGACTCGAGAGGTAAGACCACCAAACAGATGTTGATGAAAGAGCTCTTGTTTTGGTGATGCCTGGTGGTTCCTCATGCAGTCGGCTGAGAATGTCCAAACGCAAAGTTGTGGGAACAACAATCCTGTCATCAAACAACAATAAGTTGTTGACAACTGTGAAGTGGTGCCGATTCTCCCAGTATTGCTTCAGAAGAGGCACATGAGGTGGGTAATCAGGCCATCCAGATTTGCAACAGCCTATCACTTTTGCTGTCTCTACATTAGACTGTTGGGCTTTCCTGATTTCTTGAATCTTCTGATCAAATGCTGGTAGCACTTCAAAATGCAGTTTTTAGCTTGAAGAATTGAATCTGACAGAAGATTGATGGCTGCTGTGTCTGGCTGAGAGACAGGTGCTTGAGACAGCGCATCTGCTGTAGTCTGAGCTTCCCTTCAACGTGTTTGACCGTGTAGGTGCAGTGCATCAGTCTGAGGCAAAATCTCTGGACACAAGGTGGCATCTATGACAATGTCCTTGGTGTTCAGAAGAGTTACCAAGGGTTTGCAGCCTGTTTCAATTGTGAAATGAAGACCCAAGGATGTATTCTTCCAATCTTTCTGAAGCCTATGTTGCAGCCAGCTTTGATAAGCTTTCATTAACTGATGCCATTGGTTGAACCTCCCGATTGACAGCTTTATTAAGGTGTGTAAGATCGACGCAGATTCATACAGCATCATTGACTTTTTGGACGACCACAATGCCTGAGCACCAAGAAGTAAGCTCTGAAACAGGAGACATGACATGTCCTTTAAACATGCGGTCGATTTCTTTTCTCACTTTTGGAATAAGTGGATGTGCAACCTTGCATGGTGTGTAGAGGCACACTGGTTGAGCGTCTGGTTTGAGAGATGAGATGGAAACTGATATTTGGTGTCAACATGTCCAAGGCCTTTAAATAAATTGGGAAATTCTGCTTTGAAATCTGGCGCGACTTGTGAAGGTGTGTCATATATGTTAAGAACATGAGCAACCAGTCCAAGTGTTGTGCATGCTGTCTGACTCAGAAGAGCATGGCGTTGTCCCTTTATGACATATAACGTTTCAGCAAAACGCTTGCCATTATATTCTAGTTCTGCTTCAAAACTGCCCAGTACCGTGGTGAGTTTTGTATCCCCTCGACCTTCAAGCTTTTCGTGGTTCTCTGAAGCTTGATGTGGCGCTGTTTGCGCAATCTTCATCCAACACTGACACTGAAGCCCTTGTGTCTAGTTTGAAAGAGTGAACTTCTCCAGTTAAATTCACATCAGCTGACCAGCTGCCATCTCAACATTATTGACATGGAGAATCTGGCCAAAAAAATCCCCATCTTCTTCGTCATCATTAGTTTTATCAACTTCACGAACATTTTTTTGCCTGCTCTCCAGCAGACAGCCTTCTAGTGGCCTTTCTTTTTACCAAATCCACATTCCACACTATGTGCAGGGCATTTACTTTTTGGAAGCGATTCTTTACCACAATAGCCACACCTAGAGGATGAAGCATTCAAGCTACCTCTCCTGTGTGTCTGTCTGTGATTTTAGAATGTACACATGTCCCATGTGCGTTTGGGGTGTGTGTGAATTTGAAACAGATCTGCGCACTGCATTGACAGCGTTATCTCCCCTTATAACAGACTAACTTTCAGCTCCGGCTTCTGCTTGTCGGGCAATTTGTTTGGCTCTATCAAGGGTAAGATTTGCTTTGGGCTTGTAACTCACTGGACAGTTGGTCATCCCTTATGCCAACAACAATCTGAGCCTTGATTAATTCCTTCTTCAAGGCACCAAACCTGCACTCACTAGCTAGCCAAAACAAATCTTGTATGAACAGGTCAACTGGTTCTCCGGGATTTTGTACACATTTGTTGAATTTCGTAAGTTCAACAATGACATTTTTACGAGCATCAAAGTAGTTGTTAAATGCTGTGGTGATGTCCCTGAGGTTGAGGTTTGTTGTTTCCTCATCTACACCCAGAGTGGTTAGAATGTTGTTGGCCACATCTCCTGTAGCATATAAAAAGATGCTTACCTGCTCTCTGACATTTTTCAAAGAAAGATTGGATGCAGTTGCGTACCTATCAAACCGTTGACGCCATTTCGTCCAGTTGGTTGGGCTACCATCAAATGCTTTTGGTACTTGTACATTTAGTCCGAGATGAGGAACATTTTGAGCTTAATTTCCCTCTGCCATGATTACAAACTGAAATACCTTTACCGCTGCCACCATGTAGAATCATGGTGTTGGTAAACTTGGTCTTACGTGCACACGAGCAGACAGAAGCAGACGTCTGTTACAACTTTTTTAATCTCTCTCCCAAAACCTTCTCCGTTAAACATGCCTGCATAGTTACTGTCTCTTAGCCATTATAAAGATATAATATTACCATCTCTATAGACGACCGTATTATCATGCAATATGCTACTACTACAGGGGGTAGGGGCAGAATGAACATTGAGGGGAGAGGGTGGAAGGGGAATGTGATTAATGTGGTACAGAAGATCAGACAGAAAAAAAACAAACAAAACAACTGCATTAGCGATTTGGAAGAGTTTGTTACTCTCTGTAAGTTCTGTTTCTCTAGCCAGAGGTCTTTCATATACGCCTGAGCTTTGGGTTTCAGCATGAGGGATAGACAGTCAGCTAAATCTTTCTTTGTGGCATTTTTGTCATGTTGATCAACCACTTCATTACCTGGAATGCCCACATGACCAGAAACCCAAGCAAAAAACTGTTGTTTTCATTGAATTTCAGAGAGGTGTACAGTTTAAACAATTTCAGTAGTTGAGAGGTGCTTGAGATTATGGCCAGCAATGGCCTCCGAAGCAGAAAGGAGAGTCCAACTGAACGAAAGAAATCTTTCATGTGGTGATTTGAGACCATTTCAAGAGCCAGAACCAAGGCTGTCAATCATCAGCGCAGATGGAGCTGTCAGTGAGAATGTGATTAGAATATCTCCGAGTGGGGACAGGTTGTGCAAAACGCAGCAGAGGCAATCCCTTCTTTGGATTTGGAGCCATCGATAACAATTCTTCTGAAAGATGGGAGTTTAGAACACAGTTCGGTGAAAAATTATCTACACGCTAAGGAGCAAGTGGTTATCTTACAATACAAGGCTAAATAAAACGATCACCTGAGTGAGAAAGTCCATGGTGGGTCATCAAGAAACTTGGATGAGTCACACACGACTCCATTACCAAGGTTTATGTCTGCAATGTTCCAATGGGGAAGGACACCATTCCCCAGGATGCAATGAAACTGGGGTGGTCATCCAATTCTCAGCCTGGCTCTGGAAATCAACCCCTGCTGTGAGTTGAGGGGCTATTATCAAGCTGTGGTGCTGTCAGATTGGGCAGCACTGAATGGAAGCAAAGTGACCAAAAACTGGATCTCCTACACCAGCCTGACACCGACAGTATCCTATAAACTACTGAGTATGGGACTGCTGCAGAAGGTCTTGGTGAGTTGTGTATGTAATTTGGATGAAAGTAATACCACTAGTTAGCCATAGAAGATGGGGCACATAGAAGACAAAATAAGATAAACCAACAATACTATCAAATGGAAACAAGTCAGGAAAAAAAATACACTCACAAATACACCAATCTTAAATCAGACCTGGAAATGATTAAAAAGCACCAGCAACTTCTATTCCCATAATCTGATGAACACATTTGCAGCTCTGTGCCCCTGCTCTCATTGTGGGAGATCAAAGTTACTGAACTTTTTGATCAAATGCTCCCCCCAAACAAGGCTTGCTTTGGAATGAAAGCTTACAACACACATTGCTTGCTCGCTTGATCTCTTGGCACTGGCACCTCTCTTCCTTGGGAACATCTTTCAGCACTGCCTCTATGTGTGCTCGCGCACCCTGGAACAAAAGTATTGATCATCGTTATTGCTCTCTCTTACGTACAGTTCAAGGGGTGACAAGCCCATATTCATTCAAGATGCTAATTGCATCTTAACAATACATCCATCAAATGCACATTTTCATTTGTCACTATCACAGTTTCATGTCACTATAAAGCGTATTACTCAACAGACTGCTAGTAAAATGTGATTCTCCAGAACAAAATCAGTCTGATGTCACAATTTCAATTTTTTAACTTCCTATAGTCATCATGCACATGATAATGAAATACTCATAACAATCATCCTTACATCCACTGTAGACTGGGTAAAAGTATTCTCGTTAGAACAGCATTATTCCACTTTGGTTTAATACTCTTAGTTTGCATAGTATGCTTTCTCAGCTGGACATATTAACGGATAGCTGCAGCCAAAAACACCACTGTTTGACCATATCTTAAGATGAAGGCAGTCATAGTCATAAATTACAGAAAAACCAGAGGGATAACATTTTTTTTTTCAATTCATGTAATCTATAAACTAAAGCACATAGGACACACCTGTATTGTAAATGTTTGCAAGTCTTACAGAGCATTAACTTTATTCATGCACATAGCTGCTTTGAACACCTAAAATAAAGAACACTTTAAATAAATAAATAAATCACAAACTGAAAATCAACTGTGCATCTTTCTTGACCATTCAACAATGTCATATCAACCACAAGGCATCAACAACCTTAGAGTAATATTTTTTCTGCTGTATGCTTTCTAACCATTCAACATTGTTCATGTTATCATATTCAACATCAACAGTCTTAGTGTGCATTTTCAGAGAAGACGGAAGCTTGCACAGGCCAAACAATCACCAACTTTCCTTCTCTATTATACAATGAAATATCCATTTGCTAATGACTTGATCTGGCAATGACTTGGGCCCTGCCAGTGTTTCTCATTACCGTAACCCACCAAACGCTCCAAAACAGACTGCAGGATCCTTAACATGCAGTGTATGAAAACAGTTGGGGCACAAAACACATCCACGTGGAGAGGCTGGAAATAACTCTAGATCCATCTCCTCTGGCCCATGCGCTGCTGGGAATTGAACCTGACAACCTGACACTGGGAAACATCTGACAACTGGGGGTTTTTGACTTTTCAACTCTGCATTTTTTTTTTTTCATCTTATACAACAGGGTTACGTTAGCAAACACTTTGGGTGTTTAAAAAAAAAAAGCAAACAAAATTTTTGTGGAACATTTCCTGTTCTTCGTTCAATGATTTAAATGGTAACTGGTTTACCAATGTTACACTCATCACATTTTGTTGACACATGTATGAATGCGTTATAAGCACCTACATTAGCATGAGTTTGTCTTAAGTTTGTTAAGGAGGAAAAAATGTTAACAGGATGAAGAAAATAATTTAGAGAAAAACGGTGTTCTTCATCTTTGCAGTCTTAGAGAACATATGTTCCTCTTCTGGATATGAGCATGTGGTACCGAATGAGTTACTGTCAGGAGTTACTCAACTTCTAAACTAGTACAATGTAGCCAAGGAGCACTGGAGCTTGCCAAGTTGGTTTGCCGCACATTTTTGTGCACGTCAACTTGAAACACATGTTGGTTTTCTAATACTATAAAGCTGCGCAAACATGTGCTGAAAAAAAGAAGAAAAAAATCAACCATAGGCTTGTACAACAGACATCTACTTGTTATTAACACAAATTCTAAATGAAGTAGTTTTCACCCTACACTCTAGAAGAAGTTCGTTTTATATAATCATACCCAGGACACTTGCCACATTCAACACACCACACTCAAAAACCCTACCCGTACACACATACACTACTATCTTACTTGGGGGTTTCATCAGGATTCTTCCCCAAGCCCTTCACTGGACTCGCAAATACCAAGCTGAGTCTGTCACCTGGTCTGTCACTGTCAGTCCCTGCTACTCCCCTTAGTCCTTAAAAACACACATGCAGCGCAACCCAAAACACCTCTTTCGGGCCCAGCAGTGGTACTGTCAAAGGCCGTCCACGTCCTACAATCCTATATACGGCTATGATTTCTAATCTGTCACAGGTAGCTTGGCTAGGGCTAAACGTCTCCTGCTACATAAATCTTAAATCCAAATTTCAATGCGCTTAAACAAAAAAAGCCACACTAAGACTCGTTACAAACAAAAACAAACAAAATACATATCTGGCCCTTTTTAAAAGGCTTACACAGCATGCAAATCACAATTAATACAATTAAAAACATGAATCAAAGAGGGGATGTAGAATGAAAGCTGTCCACTAGCCAGGACAGCATAGGAGATTTACTGTTTAAAGAAGAAGTGAATGCTGCACTCAGTAAAGTATCTACATCATATAGTCAAAGAGGGGGGTTTTTTTTCACTATTTTGGATCAATTGGTAATCATCTTGATCAGAGTAATTAAAAAATGCAGAGACAGATAATTTGTCTTGACTGCTGATCAGCCTAGTAATAAGTAAGACCAATAGGACCACCTGCACAGAGAGTTTTCACCCAAAAATGGATTCTCTATCTCCATCTTCCATTCGGACATTATATATAATCGTGAATGGCAACAGGTTTTGTTTGGTACAGATATAAATAATCAGATTTTTACTTATTGCTGAAAGAAAACGGGCTCCACAACTGCGATACAGTTATTCAGCAAATCCCTGCACAAATGCTTTCCCTTTCCATCCTCGGATGTGCACAGTCCCTTAATCAGTTTTTGAGGTTTAGTATAAGAGGTAGTGAGAGCTTGCTGCATCAAGGCCTTTGGGACTTTTATAATGTCCCTTCTTACATGCTCTCGTCATGTGTCTCCTACAGCTATTGCTGCATCATTTACTATTTACATTTAATATTTAGTGTCATCAGTCAAATCAAACATTTTTATAATTCTTCTTACAACAATCCTTACATCATGAGCGATCGGAAAAGAAGTGCGCAGAGCTTGGTTTTTTTTGTTATATTTTTTAATGCATTCCGAGAATGACCATTGGCTCGGGTAGTATGAGATATTTGTTCCTTCTAAAATTTATATGATTGTGATGTTCAGGTACAAATTATCTGATCCCTCTGGAGATATAGGGATGCCTGTTAAAAAAAGGGTCCAGGATTTATATGATCATCAAATCATTCACTGTTATTAATAAGTAATCCTCTACAATCTGTATCAATCTGATCTAAAAAAGCTGTGGTATTTTTAAATGAAAGGCAATTCAAATAGTTTAAAACGGGTCCTATATCATGTTAAACTTGATAAGTACCCTGGTACATCCCCCCCCTTGTTGCTCTTCTCCTGACCTTCCTATAGGTATTGATTGTCCGTTTTCAATTGTGGGAACACTCTACGACAACATTTGCATATTCTGGTACATAGGTCTCCAACCATTGTCATTGTAATTATTAGGAATCATACATTTCGTCTAAAATAAGGCGACCGTTCTTTATTATGCCAAAGCATCGGGTTCTGCCTCTTACTTATATACAACTTGGTATAATTGCTTTCAATGATGTAATGGATGATGTATCAAATTACCTACCCCTAAATAATCCTCTCTTCTTCTCTTCTTTGAAGTCTTGAAATTTTAAAAATTGTAAACCTTTTTCGCGGGGTCGTTTTCTCCTGTTCGTATTTGTCATTTCCATAAATATTTTTTAACTTTTTCTCATTCATTTTCCACCTGCCTTTACATTTTACAGATATTACCAAATTCTGAAGTTCGCCCAAGTTTTCAGACCATTTTCCCAACACATAGCTACTTATGTAATGTAATCAATGTATTCATCTTTGATTTTGTGTAGAATTGTACAAACAGACTCTTCAGTATCATCCATAAAATTTTTGGCGCTGGGACTACGTAACTGACGACCTCGGTAAAATCCTTTATATCAGAGTAAAAAGTACAGGACCCAAGATGCCTACCCCCTGGTGGGTTCTTTTATTCCGCTTGTCACTTTCCCTTTCTCAACTGATGAAATTTATTTCCTACCCTAAACCCCTTTGTTTCTGTGTTCTTATAACGGAAAATCTTCAATCCAAGCAGTAAACTATTTAACTTTTTTTGCGATTCCCCCTCATAACCTTCTCGTGTATACAAGTCTATAGATAGGGGAACAAAATTCAAACACTTTGCAAAAACATCAAATACAGTATGTTACACCTTCAGCTAAGCAAAATCAAAAACTGTTGTCAGTCACAAATCCTCATCAGCTCAGTAAAGAAGCTGTGTGACGCAAGAAAGAACCGAGTTCCTCCTGAAAACCATGTTGATTATCTGTAGAGTCAAAATAAAGATCTATACCATATTATATGGTTACGACGAATCTACTGATGAAAAGATTCAAGATATACCTTGCCAACCAGACACGTCACTCACTTAAACTGGTGTCCTTCACTCCCACATGGTCTACTAACTAACTAATTTCATCCCCCCTAGGGTCAGTTTTAACAATCTTTTTTTTCCGCCCTAAGCCACTACATTTGCTGTTTTCACCAGTAATGTCCTGGGGACAACAGCCTTTCTTAAGTTTCTTAATTAAAGAGAAGAAAAAACTTCAATTGGTTTGCTTAGTTTGTTACCTACTTACCCTGGCTGCTAGACAACGAAGACACAGGCCACCATCGACACCAGCAAGAAAGACCGATCGATACGTGGGGTAGTGCGCTTACTGCAGCTTCATATCTGATCAGTGAGATTCGCAACTAGGCGCGCATCGTAGTTAGTCAAGATAGATCAATCCTTCAAAAAACAAAAGTGATTATTCTCCAATGAAACTTCTTCTTCTGCCTTAAAAGCGGTGGTGCAACTCAAAAATGAGTAGGGTCAAAGCGCGCATGTTAATAAAAATTGATCTTTAAATAAATGTTAGCAAACCACCATTAGACAAACACGTGGACAAAACGAGTCGCAAGACAAAAACACACCATGTTCCCCCTCGACCTCTTTTAGGTTTTGCTTTCAAGGTAGAGACACAAACGAATAAAAAAAATAGAGCAAAATTCACCTTAGCTTTTGATCACTTCAGATCACTTCAGAGTTCAGCGCAAGGAAAAAGGCATTTGAATCAACTCCTTCTTCCTTGTGCTGAACTCTGATGAAGCGATCAAAGCTTTAAGTGAATTTTTGGTTGATTTTATTAGGTTGATTGTGTCTCACCACCTGAAGAAGACCTAAGAGGTCGAAACATATTGTTTTGTCTTGTGAATCGTTGTTTGCCCAGTTTCTCTGGGCGGTGCTCGCTAACAAGACATTGTTTATTTAAGATTGTGTTTAGATTCCGCCTGCAGTTTGTCTCTCACTTGCAACTAAAAAAGAAAAAGAGAATGCAACTCAGCCTGTTGGCCCCTGGAGCAAAATTGGATAACACGGTAATCAGTGTCATATGATGCGCACACAGATTAAGGCCCCTAAGGTAACCATAAAATATATCAGAGGGCAACGGTAAAATAGAAAAGCAATCAATATGCAGCTTGCTCAAGCAATGTCTATAATCAATGTATTGATTTTGAAAAGAGATGTATTTGATGGCCGATCTTGAGGGCACCACAGCACAGTCCAGTTCCACAGCCTTACGCAGAACCTAGGATAAAATTGAGATGTTAAATGGCTGTCCTGATTCTAGTTGCGATTGCCAAGTATGGGCATAAGTGATGCACATAAACACGCAAAAAAAAAACACCTCTTGCCAGTAAGCTACTTATAAAACACTAGTTTGTAACACAAAAAAAATTATAAGTACGAAAAAAATAACAACCGACAAAAACATTGAAGAAACAAAAACACACAAACAAATTAATTCAGTTTAGGGTTTTTGCTCTCTGCCTTTGAAGACACGGCTACTTAAGTTTTAATAAAGACCTCGCGCTCTATATCTTCTAAGTTAAGGAATCCTTTCCATTCTATTTTCCTCATTTCTTTCTTCCTAGATATTAGTATTTTCCCTTTCTCTCATGCATATGGTCTCCCTGTCTCTCTGATATGGTTCCCTGTTACTTAACCCGTTGCTGCTTATCTTCCTCGAATCTTTTCTGCTGGTTATCAATGTCCTATTTAATCTGTAAGCTCAATCCCAGATTCTGAGCAACCATATATTCAAGTACTGGTCTTAACCAGTGTTTTTATAGTCGCATTCTTCCTTAACCCTTTGGGGGGCAAGTTAGATTTTCCCCGTATAAGTTACTGTAAGAAAGCTAAGATGCTGTTTGCTTTCTTACATACTAAAATTGTAATGTTCTTCTTTCCATTTGAGACGACTATCTATAATCACGCCTTAATACGACTGTCATTCAACCGCCCCCCATCTGGGCCCAGTTTTGTGAACGTAAACGATTCCTCGTCCTCGTTTTCAGTGCTCTGGAATGTTGGTATATCTTTCTGAAGAAGATCAAGAAGTTGAAACGCGTTTGTGTGTCTGGTGCTTAAAAAAATTTAAAAAAAAAAATTGTTCTTTCATCTGGCGGCATGCTTTGTAATAAAGTTTTCTTTACATTTGTTTTTAATTTTCGCCCGCGTTCACCTCACTCTGCCCCAGCTAGTTCAGTCTTGATTTATATAAAAGTTACCTTAATTATGTCTTTGGGGTTCCGCTGAGTGATTCCTGCTCCTCCGACCTGCTATTTATAATGGGGTATCTTCTTCCGTCAATGTCAATGCCGAACTGTGGGCGGTGTTCACGGTGTTAAAACCCGCGGCTTTGTTTGGCCTGGGCCTTAACATTGATTTGACTAAACGTGCCGCTGTCAGCTTTCTGCGCATGGCGCAGCACTCCTATATTTTGGAACATGCACCATGTGTTCTGACGTAAATCGTGTTGTTGTTGGTCTACATCCGTGATGTAAAATTATAGTAAGTAGGGGCACAGAGAGGAGAGCGGTTGTAAGGGCGTAATTCAAAATGGGTTTTCAGACAGTCCGTGAGATACCGGATGGATTACGGTTTTGAATTTAAGTGGTGATTCGGTTTTAAATAGTCATTTTAATGAAGTGTGTAATCGGCCAATCTGTTGAGGTTTAACTTTCGATTATAAAAGCAGGTTTCTAAAATAGTCCTTATAAAAAGTCTTACAATATAATGGAAACTTGTCCAACTTAAAGTGTCTGGACATCCGGGTCATTTTAGTACAGATGTAGCGGATTGATGTGTTCTTAATCAGAAAATTGTGCCAGACAGTTTCTGGTGGGATTGAGAATGCTAGAAACTCTGAATGACATCTTTTCAAAGAAACAATTATCAAAATACCATTTAATGGTCCAATAATTTGAATTATTAAAAATTAAAATCAATGAACGACGCCATTCTGCAAAGCAAAGCCGTCTATAAGACCATAATTTGAATATTACCGTCTACATCCATTAAATCGTTCTTGGTTCCCCACTCCTACTTTCTGTTATGCCAACCATGCGTTTTTTCCTGTCCCCTCCCCCAACCTACCACATACTCCGTCCAACCCCCCCCAACCCCAAAAAACCTACCATCCTCACACCCCCCACCGCACCCTACCCACCTCCACCACCCTAAAACGCAGCCACCTCCCCATCCCTCTCCTCCGTCTCGCTCCAAAACTCTCTCACTCTGCCACCTCCTCTCTTCCCTCCTGCTCTCGTCTCCTGCCCGCTGGCTTGTTTTTGTTAACTTTGTTGACAACCCACCATGTTTACTTCTTTTTTGACAACCCATTACGTCATTAGTTACGTTTATGAGTAGGCTTGTCAGTGGAGAAATTTAGATTGCATGCAGTGTTGATACACGTTGAATTATCAGAATAAATGATATGTTGGTGAAACCAATTTTATGCCTGCAAGAACATTTATTGTAAGAACCAAATCCCTCCTTGGCCTATTCATGTGGCGAAACAGCCTATCTCATGACCAATCCTTTGTGTATTCACAAGATCTAATCCATCAACTCTCTCTCTCTCTCTCTCTCTCTACTCTCATAAAATCTCTCTCTCTTTTTTCCCCCTCGCGTGATCGTTGAAAAAAAATTAACAGTCTGAATGATTGTGTCAAACAAATGTTGCATGACAAGGATAGTTTGTAAAGCCCCCCCCCCCCAAACCTGGCATATAAGCCTAATCTTCAGCCTTGCGTATTAAAGACTCAAGCACACTATCAGGTGTGAAAAAATGGTCTTATGGAAATGCTCGACAGATTAAAGTAGTAGTAATATAATCTTGGAATGGATATTTGCAACAAAAAACTTTCCGGTACGCATTGGGAAGAAATCTCTAGAAAAAGGGGGGAAAACGGTACTATGAAATTCTGATAATCCCTGATGAAAAGATGAATTACAGACTTGATTATATTTTGGGAAAGGTTTGATTACACGGGATAACCTCCTCTTCTTACACTCCTGCAGTGAAATTCGGGGCTTACATGACAGTATTCGCTGATGGATAAGAATAGGTAAACCGTATGCTATGAAGCGTTTCCTTCAGTAAGATTATTATCCAACACCGTTTTATATGAAGAAATGGTAGGCAGGATCACCCGTTGGATATAAATAATTTGTGACACCTATTAAGTAAGTGAAACAAAATGATCTTGAAGCGACCCAAGGTTCCGCCGTGTTAGGCAGGCAGCCTATATGATATGCTAGCTTTGACATGGAATGAAAGGTTAAAAAAAAAAAAAAAAAACAAACTTTCCGTTACGCATGCGGAAGCAATCTCGAAGAAAAGTGAAAAAAGGTACTATTGAAATTTCTGAAATCCCTGAGAAAACTGAATTGTACATTACGCCATTTAATTTTGGAAAATGTGTTGAGACACAGATCAACAGCTCTTCTTACTTATGCAGCTGCTGAAAATTTGGGGCTTAACATGAACAATTCCCAGATGGAAACAGGTACATACGTATGGTTAGAACACGCCTTCCTCCATTCAAGTACCTATTGTATTCATCCCCAAACCTTTTGTATATGAAGAAATGTGGCATATACCCTTTGCGTATATAAGTCACTTTGTTGAAAATGTATTAACCAGTACTGGTGTTGGAAGATATCTTGAGCCCTCCCGCTCCCCCCCAGTCCCGTTTGAGCAGGCAGGCGAAGGGCCTAGTGATACGTTGACCCACGTAGGCTTGGAAATGGGAAAATGTTTTTAAAAAAACAAATAATAATAACAATAAAGGCAAAAAAGTGGGCTCCTAACGTTAACTGACAGTCCCTTTCAAAAACAGGGCAGGGTTTCTTGGAATAGTGTTGTGTGGATGCCCCCGGCATTAGGAAAAGGATTAATTTAAAAAAGTTCATTGCGGAATTTAAGACCCCCCCAATTGTTTCCCCCCAAACAAAGCCCGGCCCCACCCCCACAACCCCACACACCCCCCCCCCAACCCATTATTACAACACCAAACACAACCCCCCCCCTCCCCACACAACAAAAATCAACAAAACAACAAACCCCCCCATGACCACAAAACAATTCGCTGGTTTTTTCATTAAGAAATGTGTTTCATTCTGAAAAAGTTTCCTCAATGTCATAACAGAATAGATGGGCACAGACTAAATTACGCAAGAATTTAGGTGTAGAACTTAGGTTTTCAATGCGAAACAAACGATGGTTTGAATGTGACATTAAAAAATTCCACAGAATATCTCTTGTCTGTTCAACTGTACGTGCTATAACTGGACTGCTTATAATGAAGCTGCTGGGACCAAATGTTTCGCTTTTTTCCAGTTCAGATGATCAGCCCCCGAAAAGTGGACAAGACCAAATGTTGCTGTTGTTCGATTTTATATATTTATTCATCACTTTTCAGAATGAATTTGAACTCGTAATTAACTAATCATTTGCAAATTCACCGCAGAAGAGCATTGAAAAATTAGACACTGAAGGATAGTGAAATTTACTGTACAAGCATCATAAGAGATTTTGAAGGAACTTATTCATTCCTAATAGAAAGGTGGGGGTGGTGATGGATCCCGGCATATGTGGGAGCGGGAACTAAGTAAGAGAAAGACCGGGATACCATGCACTCATTTATTGAGTGAATGGTTTGGGTAACGGTCTTAATTTTTTTTTTTTTCAGATTGCATTACTCTGTCGTGCGTGAGGACATAGGCTGGTTTACTGAATCTATTTGCTTTAACCCTTTGATTTGGTACACACTAGATAAAATGTGTAAGCTTAATATTTCTTTCTCAGCAAAGGAAGGGCCCATGTGTTATTCGTTCTGTTACCGTGTGGACCGGTGGGGGGTTTGGCGGGTGCACACCCAACACAGCACCACTCACCCCTCTTGTCAAAAGACCCCTCTTTTGTGGTTATCGACAACATAAAAATACAAGTGTCTCAAAAGCTTGTGTCCTCCGTGTTTGTGCGTATATGTGTGCACGCATGCCAATGATCTTGCGTCTCCAAATCCTTTGCCCCTTTCTTCTTTTTTCTTTTGCTTTCCGTTGTGTCTTCCTTTCTGTCTCTCCTTTTTTCTTTTCTCTCTTCTTTTTTTTTTTCTGTTTCCTTTTTTTTTTTCGTAATAGCTTCTGTTTCATAATCTACACAAGACTAACTGAGATACTCCTAGGTAGTCCTCGGAGATGCATCTTTCATTTGACACTTCACAACTTTAGCGAAACTCCTCGACAATAAATTATAAATACCGTACAAAAAAACAAAAAAAAATGACCCTGTTCCCTACACACCGGGCAAGGCGAAATCGTCTGAAAAATTTCACGTTCTGGACTTTCTGCAAAAAATCTCCCACAATCTCCGTCTACAGTCCGTCACTTTTCTTGCATGGGCGCTCAACACTGATCAACGTTATTGTGACTAGTACGGCTAGAAAGGTATGGGTCAACCTTCTTCTGAAATGACTCCGAGTGTCGTTGTCGATTAGGCCGCTTTAGTTTATATAGTATTTTTTTATATTCCCGGGACCTCCACACCTTCTGCTTTTACCACTAGTGGTCGGAAGAGTCCAACTTTCCAGTCCTAGTCCTCGACAGTCAATATTCTTTTTAACAATCGGGGTCTGTTGAAAATACTCCCGATCTCATCGCCCAGTTGTTCCTGGTTCACCTTTAGGCCTTGCTAGCCTATTGATTCCTCTTTCGTCTCACCAGTACAGAATATAAAAAAAAAGATAGAGTTAGATAGGAATGTGCGTTCTGAGTCAATAAACAGAACTGACACTAATTTAAGTCTTTTCGAAAGGCCCTAACCGCTCCCTATGCCAACCCGTTGGGTGTCCTCACCAGGAAGATTGTGGAACCCAACACAGATTCTACACGTTTCCATCCGCACACTGAGAATGACGCCTCTAAGAGTGTTGCTTCAAATTTGCTTGACCGACACTGCGCAGATGTTCGTTTCTCTCTGAGCATCCCGTTTGACACGCATGGTACGCATGGTCATTACGCCGTAAATACGTTATAGAATACCACGCGTGTAATGCGTTTTCTCACTTCAGGCCAGACTCCCCGGAACGCTATAAGCATAATCATCACCACAACTCCATCCCGCATTTGCATCCCCAGTAATTTTAAAAAAAATCAACAGTCTTGCTAGCCCTTCAATGCCCCTGCTCTCTCGGCCCCCTGGTGGCCCTCACGTCAACTGACGCCTCCACAGTCTAATTCGGGCCCTTCGGTTTGAGTCGTGCTCAGGGTAACTCTAATCTGGACAATTTTCATGGGTCCACTGTCGTTCGTTGACCAGACTGTTCCTTCTCCCACATCCACCCCCACCTCCTTTCTCTCCTCCACCCCCCACCCCTCCCCCCCAATCTCTCCCCCACCCACCAAGAGAGAGCTCCTCGTTCATCGCCGGCTTCCATGACGAGCACATCCCTCCTGTTCGCGGTCTCGGTAGATACGCGCTTGGTTAGCGCTGGTGGCCGGTCCTGCGGTACGTGGGTTTCAGGATGCTTCGACACCTGACCCCTCTCATCCTGCACATCACCGAAGTGACGCAGGTGTGGCTGCCCCCCCCTCCTCTTGCGGCCGGGAAACCAATACAACTCATACACTGGTAATTTTTCTCATTCCCCCCCCTGATTCATCTGCAATTTGATAGTTCACCATAGTGTCCATCGTCGTACTCTCATTCTCTTTGCTCGGCTGTTCGGCTAACTCCTGGAGTCTTCTAAGGCTTCTCCGACAACAACCAACAACACAACCATACCAACAGCACCAACTCACGCAGCAGTGCATCGTCTCCTCCGATCGGTCCTGCGGTGCGTTCTCATGACGCAACTTCGACATTACCGACCGCTCCTCCGTGCGGATTGCTCCGGTTGCTGGCCCGTGCTGCAGGAATTGGCTTGCTGCGTCTTGCTGGACGCACTGAGTCGGAATGAGCGTCAGGTTGCGGTGCACATCCCACTGAGGGGCACCACTACAGTAAATAGAAAAATGTAGAAGAGGGAGGATGGGAGGGTGCTTCTTCTCACCCTTCACACCTTTACTTCGTTTTTTTCATACAAGATTAAACTACAATTTATTCATCAACCTTTAACTGAATTAATCGTCTGCCCTCATGATTTGGGCTGGTCTTTCACATCCCACCTTTTCATTTCATAATACTTGAGGAAAAAAAGCCTTGTTCGATCCTAACCGCCTGATCCTTGAGAAGACTGTGGGTCATTCATTGTGGGGCGGCTGGGACTGAGGAT
This sequence comes from Conus betulinus, assembly GCA_016801955.1. Lineage (NCBI taxonomy): Eukaryota > Metazoa > Mollusca > Gastropoda > Neogastropoda > Conidae > Conus > Conus betulinus. The sequence goes on from JADBJO010006238.1 coordinate 78,775, forward strand.
TGAGATCGTGATTGCAGCCACATAACAACCTCGACTGCATAAAGCAGAGAAGACTCAATCCAGAAGAAGAAGAAGAATATTTGCGTGTATGGACAAAAAAAGTGCCAGTAAGTCAGATGGTCACACAGAACTATTTCACAGTATAAAGCTGCAGTAGGGTGCATAGATCTCCTCGCTCTCCCTCTCTCGGGCTCTCTCTCCTCCGTTCGTCCTCCTTCGTCCCAATCCTCTCGCTCCTCCCCCTTCCTCTACCTCGCACTCTCCCTCCTTCTAGTTTTGTTTCGGATTTTTGGGGCTGTTTCTGTTTTTTCCTTTCTCTTTTTTTTTTCCCATTGCGCGTCACCCAATCATGCTCTCGACGTTAATCGCTTTCTGGTTGGCTCGATCTGGTCCATTCGTGCGCATCTCAGTTACATGAATTCCTGTTTTCGAGAAAGTGCTGGTGTCCAGGTTGTTGTGGTACTGAACTAGGGTCCCAGGTCTGTAGAGGTCTTACACAAAAAACCTGAATTTTTAGATGATACTTGCACTTGCCATCCGTACTTTCAGTGAAACTCTTATCCGGTCACAGGTGAAACTAACTGTGAATGTATCATCTTTAATTTTCTGTCTCTGCTTGTTTTTTTTCTCTCTCAGGTTTGAGTTGATCTTAATAAAGTGGCGAGGGACAGTAAGAAACTGTAGGACATTGAGGGGAAATAATTGTTCAAGGTAGTCCAAATATTCAGGTGGTGTAATTAGCTGCTATTAACATACACTTAACATTAACATGTTCATTAGAGTCACCTATCAAATCAAAGTATATACAATCTAAGATCACTCAATTTTTTCTTTCTTAACAGATTTACTAAATAAGGCATAAATACAAACGATCGTCAGCCTACATAGTTTTTCAAGGTTTGGAAACAGAGATTCAGCTCACTTTCTCCCCTAGGGGACAGTCAGTGAAACATGACTCACAGGATCTCAGAGTAAGATCGAGGAAGAAGAACATTCTCATCTCCTCGTCTTCTCCTCTCTTGCATACATATCAGTGTATTGATTTCTCAAACACTGAGGAAAATGACTGTTTTCAGTCCTCTGGGCCTGTTGTATGTCTGTTGTATGCCTGTGTCACTTTGCCGGTGAGGGGGGAGGGGGGGGGGGGGGGGGGGGGGGGGGGGTGGGGCGTTCTCTCCAAAATCCCATTTTTTTCGAGAGGGTTCAGCTAAGCATTATGTTTCTATGTCTGTCTGATTAGCAGGTTTGTGATGACATCTAATGGTCCCTGGATTGAGCAGGTTGGGTGGGGGGGGGGGGGGGACATCTACTGGGGGTGGAATTGAGCTGGAAGGGGGGGGGGGGGGGGGGGGGGGGGATTTACTAATCGTTTTACGGGGGGGGGACAGGGGGATTTCTCATCAAACGAGCCAGAACTCTCAGCACATGCAAAACGACATAATACAATTTGGACAATAATATGACAGTCGTCACCCAGATTTTGGGGGGTTTCATCAGCCTGCAGTGACGTGACGTATGAAGTTATTTGAACTGCCTCGTACGGTACGACACAGCTAAGTTCATTCGAAATGCATGAGGAGAAAAAAATTTCAACTGCTGGCGGTCCTTTGTAGTGGACTGTGTGGCAAAGGAAATATTCGGGCTGTTCACAGCATCATCACCATAACATATCAGTACAATGGAAGAATCACGCGAAGGTGGCGATGGCCATCACCTACATACAAAATTTCTACATGTTGGGCCATCAAGAGTCAGCATGTGTCATAATCCAGTGTTCACTTCAAACCAAGGCCAGGCAGAAAACAGTCAGTTGGGAAGCAAATGAAGGGAGGGGGGGGGGGGGGGCGGGGGGGGGGGGGGGGGGGGGGTCCGGGGGTGGGGGGGGGGGGGGGGGGGGGGATTAACAATGGAGATGGGGGAAGGTGGGGGGGGATGGGGGGGGGGGGGGGGACATAGGTGGCATTGACGGTCAAAATTGGGGGGGCTACTGGGGTGTTGCCATCAGAGTGGTGTCATACTACAGTGTTCACATGCAACCAAGCCAGGCCAGACAGTCGTTGGGAAGCAAATGAGGGAAGGGGGGGGGGGCGGGGGGGGTGAAGATGGATGTGTAAAATGACGTGAAACTGATAACTCTAAGGAATGTGTGTGATGAGCGAGAGAGAGAGAGAGCGTGTGTGTGTGTGTGTGTGTGTGTGTGTGTGTGTGCGTGTGTGGGTGTGTGTGTGTGGTGTGTGTGTGTGAGAGAGAGTGAGAGAGAGGGAGAGAGAGAGAGAGTGGATGGTGGTGGCTGTTAATATCACATCACAGTGATCAAGACAAAGATCCATGAAAAGTCAAATGTGATAAAACCTATTGTGCTTTAACTGACATTGATAATATTGTTTTATAAAGACATGACATAATGGGGACTGATAAAGAGCTTGGTTCTCTCATTTGAACTTGACATACATTTTTTCAAACTTCAAGTCAAAGCATTGATAATATATCCCATCTCGAAACTGCTATCATGATGTGGCAATTGTCAAATAAAATGAGTCCAGAGAAGAACAACAACCTGTTATGCGCGTGCAAAGATATGATTAGAAAGACTACATTCACATTTTCAGTCAGTGGATCGCAATATTGACCCCAGACGAGACGTTTACTCTGGTCACTTACAACTAATAAAACCGGAAATTATAGAAAGATTGATCTTTTAAAAACACCCACAAACTCACTTGAGGAAAAGTTGCATAATTTAAAATTCTTTCTCAGTCCCCCCCCCCCCCCCCCCCCCCCCCCCCCCCCCCCCCCCCCCCCCCCCCCCCCCCCCACACACACACACACACACACACACACATAAACCACCAAACACTGAATCAGTAGACTAAAATACGATTTTATAAAGGGAATTCGAAAAGAGAAATTCACTGGGGTCGATCAGTGCACACCAATGTACTATAAATGAAATAAACCAGCATTGAAACCATTTGTACCAGAGATAGGATTATGAAGACAAGAGAGCCTGTGGCAGTGTTACCAGTCCCTCCTACTATTGGCAGTAAGGGGGGGGGGGGGGGGGATCTGTGGCACAGGGTGTGATGCTCGATAAAAGACTGCTTGATGATGTTTTAAAAATCAAATAAGGCATTCACCACACCCACCCCTCGCTCACATCGAGTGAAGTGAGATATTGCAGAGTATTTGGGGGGCTTATTGCCGAAAATTTCTTGTCTTGTTTTGTGTCGTGCATTAAAGTGCGTTACTTCACACTTTGTTTTGTGTGCTCTTTCTGATTTTCGTCGTGTTTCGATAACGCTGCAGTTTGTTTCATTTGCCTCTATATTGTGAGACAAAATGTCCGACTAGGGCCAATAATTGTAACATATAGGCCTACATCTGACTGCTACACTAAATAATTAGTCTTGTCATTTGCTAAGGCCAAGAAGAGCTTGTAAAGGTGGCCATCTTACTAAAAAAAAAAAAAAAAAAATGATAATAACCTCCACCTATCGTCCGTTTCTTTGCACAACTTGCCGCTCCAGGAGGAGAGATGTGTGACCACTTGACAGTCCCCTGTCTTCAAAACATGCCTCAGATCACGTCTTGTCCTCGCTTGTGTGTGTGTGTGTGTGTGTGTGTGTGTGATCTTTTATCTGCTGAATGAGGACATTGGCGCCTGGCTGGCTTTGGCAAAGTAGTCTTTTATCAAAGGCGGATTCAAGTTCTTCTGCGACGCAGGAATTACATGTGTATAGCTAGCTGATTTCCTCGTGGCATGCGAAGCGATACACGGCGACTGAGGAGCACATTAAAAGACACTACAGTATTCTAATAATGTGTCCATTTTTTCGTGTCCCCCCCCCACCCCCCTTTTTTTTTTTTTTTTTCCTTTCTTTCTTTTCTTTCGTTTTGCTTCTGACTGTTGGACAGCTAGCCTTCTAATCGTTTGATGCACTGTTGCAGTTAAGGACAATAGCCTACTATTTTTCATTCACCAATCAGGCATTTTCTTCGCATGCAAGAGAAATCTAAGACAGGCCTATTCTAGCGATCTCTCGCCGACCAGTGTCTTGTTCTACTTGCCACTAGACTGTAATAAACTATTGATGTTATCAGGGGGAAGGGTGGTGGTGGCAGTTGGCAGTTTGCGAGAAAGATGAACGGGTATAGAAGATCTGTCTGCAGAGAGAGAGAGAGAGAGAGAGAGAGAGAGAGAGAGAGAGTTTGTAAAAGTGACTGGGAAATTTTTGAATGCGTCAGTAGACATGTCGTTTTACGTTCAGGTGATGGCGAGTTCCATAAGCTATGGCAAATGTGTTTGCCAAAACAATTCTTACGCTTGTTGATATTGAAATGCTGAATAATGATCCTCTTGATTCCTTGAATATCGATGATAAGAATGTCTCAAAGTCTATACCTTCTACTATCGTTTGAGGTCTCCCCTAATACGCTTTCCTTTTTATAATTAAGTAATCTTGATAGTTTTATCTTGATAGTTCATGCTTTTACTGATCATTTTGGTTGCTCTTTTCAGTAATCGATCATTGTAGATTGTGATCGGCGTTTAAGATATGGGTACCAAATCACATTCCCATATTCTAAATGTGGGCAAACTTATGACTGATATAATGACCAAAATATTTCCTTTTCTGAATGAATAAACATTCGTTTAATAATTCCTAGCTCTTGCTCTGTTTCGCTGATTGCCTGTTGAATATGCGTGTCAAAAGTCAATATTAGAAAGAAACTCGTGGAGAGCGTGGCAGCAGAGAGTCCTCAGAAGGGAAAGCCCCCTTCCAGCAAGTGTTTCGGCCCTTATCTCCTGACAAATGCAACACCAAGGTCTTTTTCTTCTTAGGAGGATGCGATTTTATTTTACATCCCTGTACAGTTTGCTTGCATATTCACATTCAGGATTATTTTTTTCCTGTTTGTATTACTTGCATTTGGCTATAAATCCCAGTCCTCAGACCACTTTTGTAGATTTTTCAAGTCATTTCGGATGACACTGTGCTATAACACTTGTATTACATAGGCCATTTGTGGTGTCATTGGTAAATATTTTGCATGTGTTTTGAAGTAATCGGATAAGTTACCAAAACTGTACAAAAGATGTTGTCCTGCGGTATTTCACTTAGTACGTCAGTGTTATCAGAATACATTAAACCTACTCGAACCCTGTGCTTTCTTCCGATTAAAAATGCTTTTGTCCATTCCAGGATTTTGCCACAGATTCCTTAGGCATTCATTTTCAGAAGTAACTTTTCATAAGCTACTGAATCATATAGGCGAAAATACATATCAACTGCAGTTACATCATCCAAGATGCTTGAAAAGTTCTCCACGACTTTAAAAAACTGAGTTATACGAGACCTTTTTTCTTCTGAAACCATGTTGATCCTTCGTGTAAAGAGTATTTTTATCTGTCATATGCGAGACATTTTCATCTCTTCTAATAAGAGACTCGAGCAGTTTACGGGCTGGTCAGTAGTTTTTCCAGGGTGTCTGAGTTTGTCCTTTTTGAAGACAGCTATGTCATCTTGTTTATACTGAAGATTAAGTGAATTTCAAATGGGAAGAAACTGAAATTTGAATTTGAACTAGTTTGTAAAGGTTTCCTCTGTTTCAGATCCCTGTATTAATATGTTCAAATACTCATATCTGTCGGGGTCTAAGAAAAAAGAAAAGAAAAAGAAAAAAAAAAACTTGGGTTGCGATTGACACACAGAGCATGCCTCATACCCACGTCTGGATCTGGATTTCGATCTGGATTTGGGACTGAATGAGTGGTCAAACATGACCCGCACATGTTATCAAAAAAGTCAAACAACACACGAACACAACTTTTCTAAGCTTTCCCAACGGAAAAGCCGTTTGTTTCAGAGAGCTACATTCCAATCCATCTTTTATGAATTTATTTTGGGGAGGAGGTCAAAGGTGAACTTATGCCCGGTCGCACATTGCAGCGTGTAGTGTTGAGTGTAGTGAAAGTAGCTGCACATTTCAGAATGGCCGAAGCATCACTAGCTGATCCAAGAGGGGAAGGGAAAGCATCATCGCCAAAGGTCTGCGAGCACTTGGTTGCACAGAGGTTTTTTTATCTTCAAAGTTAGGCGTGATGGTCGTATGCTCATGTCGCTTTTCGAAAGTTGTAGCTTGCTTGTATGCAGGCCCGCGCTTTGGTACTTGCATCGTGTGTCTGATCAAGTCAGTTCGAATGAAGTTATTGTTCTCAGTGGTTTTAAAGTTTAAACTTCACCGCCGTAAATTATTTGTATAACCAAATACGGGGCTGCAGCACAGGATGACCTGAACATTAAATTCCAACGAGTTTTACCTCTCGAGATTTATGAAATAATTTTAAGCGGCAAACATTATTAAAGGAGGCTTAATTTAGTTTCAAAACTTTTGGAAAGACAGAAGGGCTTTAACCAGTTCATAGAGTAATTAATTCGGAACTTCTTCTCAGACGGGAGTAAATGATAAATTTGAGCATAGCCTTCCAGTGTTGTTTTTGTCTGGTTAATTTAAACTCAGATTTAGGTCCAGAATCTGACCGCAGCAGCATCTACACACTTGATGTGAAGCTTTTTATCGTTGTTCTCTGACTTCAAGAAGCTGGCGCGTGTCGGTGAACATTTGTTGAAAAAATAGATATGTTGAGGTGTTAAAAGATTGTTGCCTGTATCTATCTTAGTCTTTTATCTGGCTATCTTGGTGTCAATCAATCTATCAATCTTATCTACCTGATCTGTCTCTCTCTGTCTCTCTCAATCTCTCTCTGTCTCTCTCTCTCTCTCTCTCTCTCTCTCTCTCTCTCTCTCTCTCTCTCTCTCTCTCTCTCTCTCTCTCTCAATCAGTTAATATGGAGATTAAAGCAAGGTTTTTCTCCTCCCTCCTTCAACCCCATAAAACCAGTAGAGTGTCATTGGGGCACTGTACTTAAGAACAGTTCACCAAGATTCTCTAGTTCTGTCGGTTGTGTGCCAGTGCCTCGCTCTCTTTGAATGTTACCAAGATGGCCATTCTGCAATGTTGCCTATCCATCTTTTATGTTTTCCCAGCTATCTTTCTTTTTCAAAAGTTTTCTCACAGATTGTTTCAGGAAGATGATTTTATCTTATAAAGGGCCATACCAGTGTAATGACTATTGTCTCTAGACTGATGTCATTACATCTTCAGAGATCTTAAGATCTTCTATAAGATGCCTGATGGTTTGATATACTGTATGATTGGTGATAAGATCAGTACATCAAATGTTTAGTATCCTGCGGTAACATCTGATTTCCATGGCTTTGATTCTTCTTTTCAGATCTCCTGTGAGAGTTCTATGTGTGGCATGCTTACAGGAAGATGGAATCTACCAGTGGATGCAGGAGCCTGATCTTGTGTTTAATGGAGATGCTCTTGTTCACCCATATAGCTTTCAATCTGGACAGTGCTGTGATTTGTCTTTGCTGTCCATGAGAGGGTTTCATGTTTGGATCCCCATTCTCACTGCCGTTGATGGATCCCAGGCTTGCCAACTGTTGATTGAACAGATTCTAACTTCTTATCATGGAGAGTTACACCAGTGTTGATGGTGGGGTGTAGCTGGCCATGAGCATGGTCTTTTTGACGCTGATTTCCACGCCAAATCTCGATATTTCATCCAGTTGTTCAGCAAGCTTGACAAGTTCTTCACTCTCTGCCAGGCCATCTACGTTACATCAAATGTTTTGAAGGTTTGGAATGGTTTTCCCCCCGATGCTGACTGCTGACGTGATCTTCAAGTTCAAGTGCATCTGTCATGATGTGTTCTCAGAATATGTTGAAAGTGAGGGGAGACAAAAGGCAGCCATGAATGAGCTGAAGTGTTGAACCATTTACAGGAGAGATCAGATTTTCCTTTTTGAACCTTTTTTATTTTTTTGCAGGACCTTGATGTTGATGATGTGGTGACGGCATACCGCAGTATTGCAGGCCATGCTGCTTTGGTTTCGGGCACAATTTCCCACAGGCCAGAGGGAGGGACGCCAGCTGTCTGCAACATCAGGACGCAGTGGAGTCAGCGTGATATAGATCGTAAGGAGAAGACCAGCTTCACCAAAACGTTCTCAGTACAGCTGGCGCAGGAGCCTGAAGAGAAGTGCTCATACATTGGCAGTTCAGTACCCCAAGAACTCAGTCACCTGTAAGTGTTGTGGGCATGCAGTGAACACTTATAGTTTCTCAATACACATGTGCACACACACACATATGCACTCATGCATGCACATACATGCATGTATGCACATTTACAAATCCTCATGGGGTCTTATATTGTTTTTACCCCTTTTTCAATGCGCATGCAAATGCATGCATGCCCGCGCACACATACGGGCACGCATTTACTTACACACACACACACGCACTCTCTGAGTCTCTCTCTCATGCACGTTATGAATCCATCAAACTAGCAGGTTTCTGTTATTAGTGATGATAGTTTCAAAAATCCCATGTTAGTATTCTTATTATGTTTCTCAGAAATGACAATCATATGAGCAAAAAATCCTTTTTTTTTTTTTTTACTTGCATGAAATTTTGAAAGGATCCCAAATGTATGCATACTTCTGTTTTGAAAAATCGCAGGCTATGGGATGTGGGAGTCCCCCTCAGGAAAGAAACGGGCTGTTTATCTTGAAAAAGAAAAAAAGCAAGAAAGGAGAGGAAAAGCAGTTTATAGAGGTTTGTATGTAAGCAGAGTGCGAATGCCTGTGTCAGTTTGTGCACATTAATTGTTTGTATATGTTATAATGTCACCTGGTTAAATGATACAAATCTCTTCATTTAAATTTCAATTGGTACATTTGCATAAACATGAGGTGCATGCATGCTTGCGTACATTCATTGCGCATGCACACACCACACACACACACACACACACACACACACACACACACACACACACACACAGAGGCAGATAACACACTCACACTTAGCTGTTTTGACAAACTCACATGCATCTACTACACACAGGAAATTCACTGTCACTTCTGCATATATTTGCAAGATAGAAAACATGGCTTATATACTTAAGTGTAAATCTTTAATGTGACTGAAGAAAGTGGAACAAAAAGTAGATAAAAAAAAAAGCATGTAAACATATTTCATGCACAGTTGAGTGTGAATGATTCCCCAAAGATGGAGTATGGCTGCCTTAATGGTGGGATAAAAAAACGGTCATACACACAAAACTCCACTGCCTATCTATACAGGTAGTGTCCGCAGGAGTATCAGCCAGCATACGCAGAAAGAAAGAAAGAAAGTGTGAGTGAGAAAGAACAAGTGAACTGTATTGAAGATGGAAGAGTTTAAAAGAAGATTTTTCCCTCTTTCCACCTGAAGGAGTTCATAAAAAGCTCTTTTTTCAGTCCTCTTTGAGGAAAACTGTAAGAAAAAAAAAAAACAGGCTAGTTGAGGTCATAGTCATCAGTAAAGAATATGTTGTGATGGAAATTGACATTTATTTGATTTACTTGATGTAATGTTTTAAATTTCTTTGCACTTTCGTCATCCATGTCCAGTAATGTCACTCTCAAATAGCTCAATCCATTTCCCATCCAAGACAGACAGACATACAGGCTCAATCTTTGGTGGACTGGTTTTATTTGCTATCACTAGAGTTTTTGTTGTTGGTAACATTATTCACTCTCCTTTTTACAAAGTTAAGGTATATTAATAGTTTGTAACAGTCTACAAAAACAAAAATGGGCATGTTTCTCTGAACATCAGCATTTTGTTTTGACAGCAAAATTGTTTGAAAGTGTTTTGTTCTGTTGTTCAGATTTGGAATGTGAAGCAGAAGGAGAAAACCATTGATGTGAAGGCGCTGGACAAACATGGAGATATTGTAGGAAAAATGATGGTTGGTGACTGTTATTTTCATATATATTGTGCATGTGTCAAAGCTTTGGCAGACATTATAGAGAATTTGTGAAATTGAATTATCAGCAAGGGTTCTGTTTCCGTGTTTAAGAATGAAAATGTCGGAACCATGAGTGGAATAACAGAAAAATAAGAACAGTAGGACGATGGCATGTGTGTTGAATCTCGAGATTTGATCTGAAGGATAGATTTGCATGGTTTTTTTTTTCTTTTAATTTGAGTCAGTTGTTTCATCAGCAGTCTGTGTGAGAGTGAGTGAAAATGTTTGACTTAGTAATGCATGTACAGGTTTGACTGTAATTAGTGTAATGGATGGAAATCAACATGGTTCGCCATTACACACGATGATATATTTTTGTACAAAGCTGAAGAATTTCTAATGCAAATGGTATTAGATGTTTGTTAAGTGCATGATTTAGAGACCTTTTGCAGGCGTTTCACAAGATGACAGTGTGACTAACGTAAATTCAGACATTCGTTTTCACATACTTCATGTGTGTTGCAGGCAGAAAGATGATATATGCAAACAGTGTTGTCAGTTCAAGCAAGCTATATGCTATGATTATTTGGAAGAAACAGTTATGAGGGAAAGCAGATAATGCTGATTTTTACTTGTTTGACAGAATTTGCATTTGACTCTTTCACCTCAACTGTGTGGACTTTTGTGTGTGCTGGATACAAGTTGTGCTAAAACTACGTGCAAGGAAGCGGTCTGTCTAGCTGTCTTAAGACATGAAGATACATGAAAAGAAAGGCAACTTTGGTGAAGTCAGTTCTCATATTTTTTTCTCTCACCCTGCAAGAGGCTGCTTGGCCAAGCCTGTGAAAGATTGCCAAATGTATGTGCAAGATGTCGATGGGGAAAGCAAAACTGATACACAGTCATGTGCAACGTTGCCTGCAGTGCATGGTATGCCATGCAAATATGTTTGCAATGTTATGAAAAAATTGAAAAAAAATTCTTGAGAAAGAAAAGAAAGATGAAAAAAGAAACAAACATGGCAGACAGCTTCACAAATTCGTTAATTCAAGAACAATTAACTTCTCAGGTGGATCAAATCAAAGTGGAAGTACAGCTTTCAAATGTTTTTACTAGCAAAATAGCTATTCGCTCTCTTTTCTTTTTTTTGTTGCTGTTGAAATAAGTGTTCTGGTGCATTTTCTCCTCCTGTCAGACCATTAGCATGCTTGAAAACATAAGTAGTAGGAAGAGCAACAGGCAGGTAGGTAGGGAGAGAAAGGGAGAGAGAATTTTTAGATTTTAAATGGTTCTTGCAGTGGGTGACTCATTTTTTCTTCTTCTTTTTGTTCTTGTTCTTCTTGTCCTTGTTTCTGTTGTTGCTGTTGTTGTTCTTCTTCTCCTTGTCTTTTTTCTTGTTCTTGTTCTTTCTCTCTTCTTCTTGTTCTTCTTCTTCTCTCCTCCTCCTCCTCCTTCTTGTTCTTCTTGTTTTTTGTTGTTGTTGTTGTTGTTCTTCTTCTTTCTTCTTCTTCTTCGTCTTCTTCTTTCTCCTCCTCCTCCTCCTCCTCCTCCTCCTCCTCCTCGTCCTCCTTTTCTCCTTCTTCTCTATCTTCTTCTTCTTTTCCTTTTTTTTTTTTCTTCTTCTTGTTACTAATATCATTTTTCAATGCACAGGCCAGTTTGGTAGTGTACAGTGGTCAGAATGTGAGACCTATCTTCTGTACATTGCTGAGAAGAAGAAAACCGAAGACAGCCAGTTCTTTGAGACGGCTTCATCCAGCGATGATAAGGACAAGGGAGACAATGCTGAGGTCCCAATCAAGGTCTGTGGCATGTGTATGTCAGGTGAAGATGGAATTAACCTACAAACAACACCTTTTTTTTTTCCATGGAGTTAAAAAGAAACGACCCACAAATAGGTGTGTTTTTTACATTTTACCCTTAGTACAGGGGGAAACATAGGCAGTACAAAATTGAGAAGAAAATCTATGTCTAGCAAATATTCTCATTGACTGTAGACATTACAAAGTGATCGTGGTGGGGATGCTTGGGGGTCTTGCAGCTTAAACTGTGCAGCCACAGTTTGGAAATTAAATTGTACCTGTGTTCATGACAGATTTTACCTTTTAAAAAAAGATTTTGTTTCTATTACATTCATGATTTGCTCCATGTGGTTGAGTAGGTTCTAAACAATGTAAAAACAAACAAAAAAACCAAAGCAAACATTACTTACAACAAAAGTCATATGACAGCAAGGAATAAGTGTAAGAATGAAATCAGCCTGTAACATGTTTTATATTTAAGTGCACCTATGTGAGAAAATGTATGACTTGGTCTAGGGAATTGCATCCAAATCCAGTTGCTCTGAATCGTGCAACAGCTCGAAAACAGTGTTTAGATTCAGTGTGGGTAAATCTTAGACTTTCAGATAGAAGATTCTGTAAACATTAATCATTAAAAATCAGCACCTATCTTGCGATGAAGTGAATGAAGATAAGTGATTGCTCGTTCATTTTTCTGCTCGGAGAGTGCAACCTTGTTGTGGTTTAGGGACTTGCGTATCTTTTTGACCCTGAGAGCTATGCTGGTGGGAGATCCGTCTCCTGGTAGGGCCACCCAAGCCAGACAGGTCAGAATGTAGAGACCAGATGAATAGCATTCACTGGCCCTCCAGGTTGGGGTTTGGAATTGGGCTAACAACCCGATCCTGTAAAAACTAGCCTGTTACAGAAACCGCAACAACAATATCTGAAAAAACAAACATGGTTGAGGAAGAGCCTCTCTGGTAGGGCCCAAGATGCGAGCTGGTGAAAGCCTTCATAAAGCCAGTGCGCCGATTACTCTTCTGACAACCACCCGCTCCTACACAAGATCTGGGAACAGGAGAGAGTGCCAGAAGACTGGAAGAAAGGCCACCTTGTTAAGCTGCCGAAAAGAAAGGGGGACCTGTCATCCTGCAACAACTGGAGAGGAATCATGCTGCTGTCCTTCCCGGGGAAAGTATGACAAGAATCATCCTAGAAAGATTGAAGACCGCCCTAGACTAGACACTTCGGGAAGAACAGGCAGGCTTCTGCCAAGATAGATCATGTACGGACTATATTGCGACACTGCGGATCATCATCGAGCAGTCCCTAAAGTGGCAGACCCCCATGATACACAGTTTGTGCCGACTTTCAGAAGGCCTTTGATAGTGTTGACAGAGACGTCATCTGGAAACTGATGGTACCACTACACCAGCTTTCCACCAAAGTTTCGTCACCATCATCCAACAACTATACGAAAAGATGCACCTGCCAAGTCATCATTCTCGATGGGAAGCTGACGGAACCTTTTTCTGTACAAACTGGTGTCCGTCAGGGTGTGTTTACTTTCGCTGACAATCTTCCTGATGGTGACTGACTGGGTTATGAGGCAGTCTACAGCAGGGGCTGGAAGACAGGTATCCAGTGGACCTTCATGAAGCAGCTGGGGACCTGGACTTCACGATGACATCAGCTTCCTCCTCTCCCACAAGCCAGCAAGATGCACAAGAGAAGCTATGTCATGTTGCAGAAGAAGGTGAGAAGACTGGGCTCCAAATAAACATCAGGAGACAGAGGTCATGAGGGTAAACAACAAACAGCAAGATCCAGCGCGACTTCACCAACAGAAGACACCAAGGAAGTTCACAAGTTGGTTTACCTGGGCAGTGTAGTCAGTAAAAGATGGGAGGACAGACGAAGACATCAATTGCTGAATCAACAAAGCAAGACACGCCATCAACCACCCTGCGGCAGATCTGGAGATCAGCGACGCCGTCTCACTCTGCAACAAGATCTGGATTTTCAACACACGAGACGTGAAGTCTGTTCTTCTATATGGCTTAGAAAAACGTGGCAAGTACCCCCAAGACCAACACCAACAAGCACAGACATTCATCAATAGATATCTCAAGAAACATCCTCAACATCAGGTGGCCTGAAGTCATCGCCAACGAACAACTGTGGGGACAGGATGAGACAAGTCCCAATTGAAACTGAGATAAAGAAACAGAAATTGGGATGGTATCGGCCACACTACGGATTTTAGCCGTGAACCAGGAGCATGCAGGTTGGAAGCCACGTATCCAGTAACCACAGGCAGGGCATTCTGGGTTGGGAATCCACAAGGAAGCTTTTTTTTAGCGGAAAGTGGGTCAACCTAAACAGACTCGGTGCAGGAGAGTCCACACTGCTGGGAATACATTGTCCCCAAGCTGAGGAGAGACCTGCCAAGCAAAATCGCGTTGCCATTCGGTTAGGAGTGTCGCGTCGCGGCCCCTGTGTTCCTCAAGGAATCAAAAAGGCATAAATGAAATCAAGTCGTCGTTCATTTTTTGTTGTCCCTGAGTTGTTTGTGTCTTGCCTGAAGAAGACCCTAAGAAGTTGAATGGTGTCGTGTTTTGTCTTTTGATTCGTTTGTCTACATTTTCCCTGGTTGGTTCGCTGTTAATTTACATTTAAAATTTGATTGATCATTAATGTATAGATTCCTGTTAATGGAAATCTCAGCTCTGACATATATCATTTGTTATCACCTTTTCCCAGCCGGTAATTGCAGAGCCAGCAACATGATTTGTGAGCAAGGGTCACATATGTTTGTAATGAGGTTAGGTTTGATCTTCCTCCTCAGCTTTGTTATGATTTCTTTTTTTCCTTTTACAAATATATATAGAGCAAAATTGCACAATTTTGTACTCTAAGCAAATGTTAATCCTTTTAAGCGCAGTGTTTGTTACCCTAACCAATCAATATTGGACTTTTTGAAAAGAATTTGAAAAGAGCCTTTGATCTAATATTGGGGGTCATGTGACTGAATAGCTTGATACATTAAAAAAAAAAAAAAAAAAGAAAAAATTGAGAGGGAGCCTTTGATCTTAATATGTGGTTCATATATATATTTTTATGGAGGTGAAATGTGTTATTGATTTTTGGAGGAGACACTCTGGCAACACCTGGTTGAGAGTACACACACACACAAGTGGGAACATCTGTACCGGGAGTATGTGTACCATCGGTGCCAGTGGTGCATAAAGCATACAAAGTGCACACTTGAACACAGGTCATTGCATTTTTTTGCAGGTAGAGTTTAAACTGCAGTATGAGTGTGGTGCCTGTTAGCACACCATAAGCTCTCACAAGTGTACACCGTGACAACTGATGGGTTGGAAGGAGGAAGGATAAGGAGGTTGTGTGCCCCAAAATTATCGGTGTACCATTAACTGACTGCATTAAGCACCACAACAGTGTGTAACACACATAATACACAAGACACCATCTGATGCTGCTTGCAACTGCTGGAGAGGAGCAATCTATGCCAACCAGTAGTGTGGTCGATTGACTGGTCACTTCACTGGCACTGCAAATTGCATTTCTGTAGCACCTGCTTGTGATGGTGGCCAAATACGGAGTGACAGGGACCTACTGTCGGCAGAATAGGCTGTACTGTTATAGCTGCCATTATAGCACTCGTGTCTCTCCTGTTTGTGAATTATTTCAACAGTGGAAGTACTTGACCGATCGACAGTTTTCAAATTTGTGTTCTACTACCCAACCATTGGAGCACACAGTGGCATTTATATCTGTAGGCCGTGGTTTTCAGCGGGAGGACGGGGAATTTTTAAGTATCTCTGCAGGAAGGCTATGGCTCTTTTTTTGTACCATTAGTGCCATGATTTGCACAGAAAGTGCCAGACGGTTAAGCACCCTGGTTGCGATGTTCCCCCCTGCAACAGGGGTAGGCAAAATACTTCATCAGGAGTTATTTTGTGTCCATTAGCCAATATAGGCACATTTAAAATGTAAAATTGCACGTTTAAGACCTGATTAGCGGTATTTGCCACAGAACAGGCGATCGCCCAGTACTTGAGCAGAGTCTTGTGTATTGTTCCTTAGTAACAAAAGTGGCACATTTGTAAGACCCCCACGACCCGCGTGTGTTGTTTGACAAAGGCAGAGTGGAGTTCTTCAACAGGAGTTGCGCCGTGTACGGGCTGCATTCACATTAGCAACAAAAATTATAATTTGACTAGACGAACTGTACTCCTATTGCCCAGGTTGGGGACGTACTTCACAGGCAACAGAGTATATTACAATGTACTCCAGTGCCCAAACAAACATTGCACATTGAAGTGGCCTGACTGATCGGCCCTGTTTGAAAAGGGAGTGAAAATAACTTGTCCCAGGAGTGTGGTGTACCAACATAAGCAACACCACAAATCACATTGTACAGATTTGACTGTGGTGTTGTTACACAGGACTACTGGTGGTCACCATAAGCACACAAACTGCACAAACAAAAATTGTAAGATGATTGGACTGTGGTGCGCTTGTGTACCCCAGGCGTATAGGGGTGTACCATAAGCAAACAAATTGTACAGGTCAGCTATCAATCTGACTAAATGTTTTGTGACAGGAGTAAAATGGTTGTACCAGTAGCACAAAATACAAAATGCACCCATTGTCACGACCCTTGACTCCTCTGCGGGTTGTTCCCCCGACTCTCCCGACGGAGTCCCAGGGTTCCCCGTCCCCCTGTTAGCACCCAAATTCCCCCCATTGCCCCGACCATACTACTGCCACCCTTGTTGTTCTGATGCGGTGCCTTGCTACAGGACATACTGGCAATATGGTTTTGTTGTGGCTTTCTCACCATTAGCAAACAAAAATGCACATTGTAGAATCTGACTGCGGTGTTGACGACAAGGAGGGTTAGTACCTGTAGGCCAGTACCATGTGTGGGTATACACCCAGTTGTCACACAAATGCATCATTGGGAAGATCTGGACTGTGGTTTTTGCGACAGAGGAGTATTAGGTTTAGACCAATTAGCAACAAAACGCAACATTGTAAGGACTGACTTGCGTGTGTTTGGACAAGAGGTAGTGGTTGTACCATTTAGCACAAAATGAAAATTGTCACATTTTAAGATCTGACTTGCTGTGTTGTGACACAGGGTTATTTGGTGTACAGTACCATTATCAAAACAAAATGCCACATTTGTAATCATCTTACTGGACTGTTGCGGGGGTGATGCGACAGGAGTAGGTGCACCATTAAGGCAACACAAAAAAATGGCACATTATATATAAAGACGCTTACTGAGCGGTGTTGCGCAACGGGAGGGTAGTACCTGCACCAGGAGTCATGGGGTATGGGGGTGGGGGGATGGGGGGAGCAGCTGGTTTGGCGCCGAGGGTCATCACACGTCTCGGTGACTGACGTCAGCAGCAGGTGGTGACGTGTTGGCCACCGGTGACCAAGAGCTATCACATCTGGAGGAGGTTCAAGTACGGGCTTCAAAGGTTTGTGGCAGAACCCCCCAGACGTTGCTCACTTGTTTCGCAACCACACACCCACACCTACAGGGGAAATGGAAAGCCTATCTTACTGAAGAAGTATATTTGAATATACTGGCAGGACTATTTGCTAAAGTACAGGCAGAGATTAACTTAAACATAACCCTCTAATGTGTTTATGCTATGTATTAAAATGTAAAAGAATGACTCGAGTAGGTAGTACAAATGTTCCTGTGGCGTGTGCAGTCTCACATTACGTTGAGCTATATGATTTTAAACTATGACTTGTGACCAAGTCAAATAACAGATGGCGCCGCTTTTTGAATACAGCAATCCGTGCTAACTGTAAAGACTGGAATTGTTAAACATAATTAACGTAAACTCCGTGGCAGCCTTTGTTGTTTCTGTACTGTAAAGCGTGAACATGACATTACAATATTCTCATCTGTTTCCTCTCCCTCTTTGTGTGCAATTCTTCCGCACCCGTGCTGTTTTAGGGGAAATTTAGTCCCATGCTATTCACTTTTCTTTTTTTCCCCAGTCTTGCATTTTGACCCCCCCCCCCTACCCAGGAAATTCCCAGGGAAAAGCTTGCTCGTGGTTTTAGTGCCAAATGATACACTCTGCTCAGGGGCCTTGCTGTCCCCTTTTCATCGAGGCTCTCACATTTGACGCCAGTGTGCGCATGTGACATCCAAAGTTCTGCCTCTGCCCCTTTCATAAAGCCTGTAACAAGGGTTAAGTGCTTGGTATACGGCAGCAGCTTAAGTTTTGGGCTTTTTAGACCGGCCCGGGCGCCAGTCTCCCCCCAACCCCTCAGTTACAGGTTTCCCTACTCCAGTGTTGCATCATCACACAAACCACCACACACGGGCCTGATTTCTTGATCCCCCCACCCCCCCTCGGCCCCCGCCACAGCCCCAGCACCCTCATGGCCCCAGAGCCAACCACCAAACTCGCACCACCCCCCCCACGCCACGGCCCCGTGCAAAGCCAACCTGGCGATGTTTAAACATGGATCTATGACCTGCCAGCTCGATTGACGCCTTCAGCAGACAGTGATGACCGCTGGAATTCTATAGTGGTGACCTGTGATGCTTGCCCCCCTCGCCACACGGTCCTCCACCCTCTTGAAGAACTGCCTTGTCTGAAAACCAATAGCCACGGGAACACATACTACCCGAAGGCCCCCCCGACCCCACGAACATGTGGAAACCCAATGGCGCGGGCGGGACACTACTACCTGGACGCAACATGCTGCACCCACCCACCAGACATAGCCTTCCGGTAACCAACTACTAGCCCCACGCCAATGTTGTGTTGACAAACACTGCACAGGCCACTACTGACCTACTGACAGAACAATTGTTTGAAAAACCTGCCACCGGGACCTACTAACCACGACCGCACGGAAACGGTGGAAATAAACAAGACGCGCGGAGCCCTGCTACCCAACAAGACTACAATCGTCCCCCCCCACTACACCAGAAAGCTCCCCGTCCGAGAGGGTCCGGGTTGAACAACCCCCCCACAGAAACCCTCTATGTTTTCAACGATTTGTCTCCTGCATTTTCGGATAAGCCGCCCTACCTTCTGAAAGACATCTGTGGGGTAAACTAAAGCATGCTTTGGCAGTGCAGCGCTTTGCCTTTGGGTCTTGGTTTTTAAAGAGAGGTGGTTATGGGCATTAAGGTTTCTCTGGGGGCCTCCAAATCACACGTGCGCTGTGTGTTGCCTGGGCAATGATCCTTCAGACTGGGGCTGAAATTGTGTGGCAAGGAGGTGTGTATATGGGAACCGCCGGGTTTGGGTGGTAGGTTTTAGAGCAACAAGTTTGTGTGATATTGGTCGGTCCTGGTGGAGGAATTACCCATACCATTGCGATGGCACAGTAAAAATATATTAGTACTTTCTAGTACCAAATGAGGGCACCCTATGTTTGTGTCAACGTATCGCCGCACGTCTCTGGTGACCTGAGAATTTTTTTTTTTGATCTCTGGACGGGAACAGAACTGCAACCCCGCGGATATGTATCAAAATATCTAGTAGACTGTCGAACCAGGACACAGGATTTCTTGATTGTCACCATCATGAGCTTTTAGTCCAGCTGTCTTTTGCTAGATCCATGTTTAAGGCCCCCTTACAGGAACGTGCAGAGAAGTCCCCAAGGCCGGACAGAATATGACAAAATGCACCTCTGTGGCCCCCCCCCCCAGGTACAATATCTGTCAATTCGGTTCATTTGCCTGCTACCGAATAGAACAGGTGCCGAAATTCACATCCAACCCTAGTGTTCCATGTCCCAAACTTCCCTTTTGCAAACCCTGATACAGGTCGGTGGGACATAATTAAAAAACATGATAATGTCTGTGAATGTCTGAGAAAGGGGGCGGGCTTGCATTTTTCCTGGATGTGCTGTTTTGACGATCTCAGCGTTCCTGAAGTTTGAGGAATGTTTGGAATGTTGTGGGTTTTGGTGCTTCTGTTTCAGTCATCACAAGTGGCCTAACACACTATTTACGTACTTCCAACGTCTTACACCTAGGCGCGGGGGGTGTGCTCGGGGGGAGGGCTTTTTTTGTTAGCTTTTGTTTTTCTTCTTTCTTTTTGTTTGCTTTTTTTTTGTAAGACTTTTTTTTTCTGAGTGGGGGTCGTGGTGTTTTGGGGGCTTGTGCTTTAAGTCCCCACCACCACCTGTGGCGTTACTACAATGTTAGGCTGCTGGTGTGGCCACCCGGCTGTTTTTTGGCTGCCTGAGCAGCCATTTTCCCCAGCCCACACAACATGCCATTATACATTGTTAGATGCTGGTGTGGAGGTGTTTTTTTTGGCTTCATGCCTTGCATTTTCCAAGCCCAAACCACCCTGCGCATTACTAAACATGGTTAGGACACCGTTTGTCCCCCGTGCCTTGTGGTGTTTGGTTGTTGGGGCCCCTTTCTTCCCCCCACACCCCGTGATGTCCTAATGCCCCGGTGTTGCTCCCATCCAGGGTCTTCAGCAACACCACACCCCTATCATGGACCCGCATGCAGGTCCGCAGGGCGGACGCCCGGCCGGCCCGCTTAAATCATATTGAGGCAACCCACCCTGATTAGGAGCCACTGCCACACTGTCCTGTTCACGCCCATATCTCCGGGACCACATCCTACCCCCCTAGTCAATACCACGAGGATGAGCTGCTGTCGTTATGTCGTTGTAATTTAAAGTCTTATCCAGTTGGTGGCCACGAACAACAAACATAGACAACAAATCATATGACAAAACACTGTTCGACTATTGCGGTCTCATCCCACCGCCAAGGTTCAGCCCAGTTTGCAGTCGAATGGATGAACCGATTTCAGCCCCGCTGTCCTTTGTGTCGTTTCGTCCTGGGTGGTGTTGTGTCTTTTCTGACGAAGACCTAAGAGGAGGTTTGACTTAATGATTGGGTTTGTTACTTTGACCTCGTTGTCAGGTTTTTTTTGGCAGAACTCTCATAATATACTTTACAAAGTTGTAAGATTTCTGCTGCAGGCGCCTCACTTTGGCGGTCAGATTGCTAGTTGTGGACCCAGAGAGTACCCATATATTTTGGACCCGTACCCACAAAACAGGAATGCAGTGGAGTCACAATGAACTTTTGAGACCCACTTCACCCCCCCCCCCCCCCCCCTCCATGCCCAATGTCCCGAATGTGGGCCGTAGTTAGAGGAGCAAAACTGAAATGCCTCCAGGGCAGGCGCCCATGACGGTTCCACAGCATTTGAGAAGTGTGACGGGTCAGTGAGGATGCGGGGGATGATGGAGGTGATTGTGTGGGGTTCATTGGTTTTTAACGATTGCCATCAGGCCGTATCCCACTTGGTTCTTTATCTCTGTATCCAGCCGGCCCGGCGAGAGCGTCCCGCCCCCCCCCTTGGCCGGGTCGGTACAGAGCTTGGACACTCTTCCAACGCTTGCTGCCGTCGGGCTACCTCCTGTGGTCCGTTTGGGCTTTTTTTGCCGTTTGCTCGTTAGCACGCCCGCCCATGGTTCCATAGCTGCTTTCAGCTTTCCTGATTTTTCTTGGAACCCCTAATTCGACGCATCGGCGAAAGTTCCTCTGTGCCCCCACCCTCTCCTACCGACATTCAGAATTTCCCCCTTTTTCGGTCACGTGCAGTTTTTGGGGTCCTGCCCCCGTCCTGTTTTTTTTAAAGGGCGGTCACGGCTTGCCGCCTCCTTCTAAACTGAGTGTGTGTGGTTCGGGCATTCCCGTCTTGATCACATCCTTTTGTCTTTAAAAACCTCCACGTTGCTCAGTGGCCACTATGAGCGTTGCATCCTCGCTCCCCCCCCCACCTCTGCTCTTCTCTTCGTACTCCTCTGGTTCCCCGCTTAGCTTCTCGGTTGGAGCCCGCCTGAACACCAGGTGTTGATTGCTCGGGTATTTTACATGGTATCCACGGTGTCCTCCCCCCGTGCGCATTCCCCCTCGTGATCCATTCCCGACCCGCCCGCGGGGGGCCCCTTTGCGTGCCCCGGTGGCTCAACCTCCGCTCTTTACTCCTGTCTCGCACCATCGCCCCCACGTTGGCTCCACCCCCGCTGTCTTTGGTCAGTGGAAACATGGGCAACTTACCCCCCCCAGCGCCTGACCCCTTCCACCCCTGGGTATGTATATGTGCACGTTTTTTCCTTGAAACTTGCAGCTCTGTGATAATGGTTACCGGCGTCTTTTTTCAACCTTCTTCTTTCTTTTTTGTTTTCCGCTTATTCGCTGGTTCAGTGTTACCCCTTGCATTGGGACGCTTGTTCAGTCGCGCCACCCTGCGCTTTTGACCTTTACATATCTGCATTTGTTTTGGTCTTTTCCGCTCTGCTGTGAACCGCAGTAATGACGGAAAGTTTTGTTGGACGCACCTTTCCCTCCTTTGTGGTTTCCTGTTTTGGGTAGATGCCGCTGTTGCCAAATAGGTACTGCCCGTGTAGCTTGTTTCTGTGATCATTCTTTGTTGTGAGCTTTTGTGTATCATTTGTTCAGTATACCGTTCCCCATGAGCTTTCACCTGCCGTCCTGGCCTCTTCGTCTCACGGAAGGTATTGGTGAATCTACACGACATTTTTTTATCGACACTTTGATTGAAGTAGCCTAATGTTCCGTCTTGTTGATTTGACACGGGACTTGTTTACTTGGTCGCAGCTTTGCCTACGTGTTTTTGTGTGTAAGCCTGCTCACTGGGTGGTTTATGTTTTCGCTCATGAGTTTGAATTTCCTTTGTTTAATTCAGGAGTTGTTGCTGTTAAGGCGAGAGTTTCGATGGAGGAGATTGGCGGGAGAGCGGGAATAAGTAAACTTTTGATTTGAGGTCGGCCCTTTCCCACCTCCTGTCGTGAGGTACCTTCGCGCAACCCTCGGTGTGCGGGCACACGCCACCCCCGGTCCGTGGTGCCCCGGTGGTTGAGTGTTCCGAATCACTGCGGTGTGGGACTGTCCTGCCGGAGTGTCCAGTTGTACGTGTGTCGGTGTGTAAATCCACTAGTGGACTCCAGCAGGTAGGGGTGCGGTGTGGGCTGGGGGAGGGGAGGGGGGGGGGTACCAACGGGTGGTGCCGAGCGAATCGCGCTGACCGAACATGGGGACCCCCGGGGCGGCGGGACCAACCCCCCACCGCCTCAAGGGCGAACGCGGGCACGGGCCCCCATGAAGCATGTTGCATATAGAGCCAAACAACACTCGCAACGGGCCCGGCCATCCCCAATATAGACGACTCTCTCACTTGAATCGGGGGCGGGACGACGCAAGAAAGGAGACCGAAGAGGGATGTGTAATGTGGGGGCATGTGTGGTGTGTGTGAGGCGCGAACTTGATCGGTATCATTCATGTTGTCAAGGATGACTGCATTTTGTAAAATTCTACCACTGTTTCCCCTCCGCCTCCTTTTTTCCCTCTTCCATGTCACCGATTTTCCGTGTGCTTTCCTTTACCTGGGCTTTTCTAATGCCTTAGCCTGCCGCCGTGCAGGCCCCAGTGAGTAGCCTCCACGAGGCACCACCGTTTTTTACACTCTCAACACACTTTGATCCAAGATCGATATGTCGGGAATCTAACCTGCTGGTAGACCCCCAGTTGCAGACCTTTGGGTTAGAGGAAGCAGGCGTATGTGAGAAGAGAACTCAGAAACGGTTCGGTGCACCTCCGTTACCTCGGCCATGGCGTGCGGCGGCCTCCAGTGTCGCCAGTGCTCTCACACTATGCACATTTTCTTGTTGTCCGCTATCTGACCAGACGCCAGAGCTTTTTTGAGGGGGCAGCCGTTTGTCTCACGTCACAGCCGCTGTGAGTGAGCCCGGCTGAGCTGGCTTTGGTTTTTCGTAGCCCTGTGGGGGTTGTCCTCTTCGTCCTCGGGCATGACGGAGGGCGGGCGCGCGAGCCCCCCATTGCCGTTGTCTCTGATGCTGGTTGCTTTGCGACAGAGCAGCACCCCGGGGCATGGGCAGTGACGAGTAGCGGCGGGGAGGAGCGGGAGACGGGGGGGAGGACCCCAAGAACGGGAGAGGAGGCCGGGGACAGGGCAGACCTCCAGGTACGACGCGGAATCACGGGGAGCACAACAGAGCTCGGGGGACCCACCTAGATGCGTGAGCGCGCCCTGCAGCCGCGTATGGGTGCGCTCGCATTCCGTCCGGACACCCCGCCCGCCCACAGGCCCCTCACCTCCTCCCCACCGCACCCCCCCCTCCCCACCCTCCCCCGCACGCCCAGGACATGTCTCTCTGCTGTATCCGACTAGTCATCTTGCTGAGATGAAATTTGGTGTCCTCTGGACCGGTCCATCCGCCACCTCTTGCCCCACAACTCTGTCATCTCCCCCCCGCACCCCCCCCCCCCCACCCCAACCCCCCCCCACCCCCCCGTTCACACCCAACCACCAACACAAACATCATCCACCCAGTGCCATCTTTGCCACAAGTGACACCCTACCTTCTGGCACTTTGTCTGCCATGTATGCGTTGGGCGGAGAAAGGCGACGTTTGGGCGGGGGGGGGGGGGGGGTAGGAGGGGGGGGAGCGTGTGAGCTGTCCTCTGCCCTCCTGCTGTGACTCGCCATCATTTCTCGGGAGTGTCCAGGTTTCAACTGAGTGCGTCGTCACACGACCATATTAGTTTTTTTTTTTCACCTATTTTGCAACCCACTGTAGAGATTGACTTCACACACTCGACCCCGCCCTCCCCGCCCCGACGCTGGGGACTCCCTGCATAACTCCCCCCGCGACACTACGAGTCAAGGTGGCCCGCCCTGGCCGCCCGCCCGAACGGGTGCAATACAGGCAACATCTACTACTCACCCTTATCCGCTGCCAGGTCTTGAAGAAGTTCAGACAAAACCAAGGTTCCCGTCTTGTCCACCGCTGGGTTCTCAGGCCATTGTGGTCCAAAGCATGCTCTGTTGTTCTAACCCCCATGCATGGCATGCTCTGTGTCCTATTGTGGTGATCATTAGACACCACAACCCACCACCCATGCATGGACCGTTCTTTCTTCTCTCTCTTTCACCAACACGTAGGACCCCTGACAGACCCACCCCAGGAGTTCGGTACAGGGAGATGTCGATGGTCAGGCCGCCAATTAGGGACCGTAGAGGAGGAGAACTGTGTGTTGAGACACTGGCGTTGTTCCCCGGTGGTGCTTATCGTTGTAAACGCGCAAAAGCACAGCGTCCGCTGCAGCTGTTGTCCTGTGTTTCAAAGGGGATGCTCTGGAACGGCGCAGGAATGATGTCACTGAGGTGGCCAAGAATATGAGACAGCAAAACAAAAAGAACTCATCCCCCCCTCTTTCCCCCCCTCCTTGTAAGGAAAAAACCCCACCCACCCTCCCATGAACAGTTTTTATTTTATAATAAAACCCTAAGGTCTGTTTTACAGTATGGTGTTGCTTTAAAAAAAAAATCCCTTATTTGTTGACCTTGATATGTGAGGAAATCGCTGTTTGCTTCTTTACTGTGTCTTCAAAACTGTAACCTTAGTTGCGTTCGTTTGCTGTCAAAAAAAACCCACTGATTTGGAACAGGCCGCTAGCATCACGGAATCTCCCTTTTTCGATTGCTTGCCCACCCCACGGTATTCTTTCCTTATCAAACCTTGAAAATTTCGTTGACCGGCCTGATCATGCTACCCCACCACACCAACCGTTGCCACCACCAACAATATCAACCAAAAATTACCCCAGAGTTTTTTATTTTCCTTTTAATTGTGCTCATACCATGTGTAATTGTTAATTTTGTTTTCTTTTTTTTTTTTTTTTCACTAATGGCACATGTTTCATGAAAAATCCCCCCAACAGATTACCATTCACGCTTGTTCCAAGGTTTTCTGTAATAATGAATATTCCCGTCATTCCAGGATTTCCTGGATTAGGAGATTTTAGAGAGAGGGACGAAAAAAAGAAGTGTTAAAGTGAGAACCTTGAGAACAGATTTTCCAGGCTGCAGGAAGGAAAGGAGGGTTTTTGTGCTGCCCAGTTTTCCAGGCTGCAGGAAGGAAGGGTAGGATTTTCTGCAAACCGGAAAACTGGGTTGTAGAGATGAAAGAGTTAATCTATTCTTGATTTGTTTTTTTTTTTTTTTTTTTTTGAAAAACGGGAATGGGTGAGAGAGAGAAAATGGGAGGGGCCAGATGGTATGCCTGGATGGGATATGAGTGTTTGTTGCATGATTTTGTGTACTGGTAATTGTTCGTGTTTATTTGTATTGTAATTTGATAATGTACTTGCTGGTGTAAATGCCAAGTCAAGTCAAGTCAAGTCAAGTCAAGTAAACTTTATTATCTCAATTTGAGAAATTAATTTGTGGTCACACACATTCACAGCAAATAAACAATAATTTAGCCACATTACCCATTTTCTCACATATGACATACATTCATATAGAGGAATTTGGATTTCAATTAAACATCTTCTCGGTTCAAGAAATCAATGGACAGGGGAATAAAACTTTGGGCATTCAGTTGTTAAAGGCTTATGAATATTCTTAATTTTGATGAAAGTTCTCTTTTTTTATTTTGTTTGGGTTATGAAGGATCCATCTTTTTCTTTGATGAGAAACCCACTGTGTGTGTGTGTGTGTGGGTGTGTGTGTGTGTGTGTGTGTGTGTAAAAGCATACCGAAAGTCCTGAAATGTCTCTTTGTACACTTGACCAGTGTGAATTTCAGTGCTTTTGGTACCAGCGCAGATCATAAAAACAGAGTCAGTGAAATGTGTGCGCTTTTGATGTGGTCCTAGATTAATTGGAAAA
This sequence comes from Conus betulinus, assembly GCA_016801955.1. Lineage (NCBI taxonomy): Eukaryota > Metazoa > Mollusca > Gastropoda > Neogastropoda > Conidae > Conus > Conus betulinus. Next base: position 105,202 of record JADBJO010006238.1, read on the forward strand.
AAAGTGGATGGAGTCCGAGAACAAAGAGGGAGCCAGAGAGAACCCGTTGTGGACATTGCGAATAGCCCATATAAAAATGGATATAATCCAGGTGAGTGAATCAAGCGTTTTCCTTTTCAGGTGCAGACTGCATTAATAGGAGCACATATACATTTAAATTGATTTGAACTGTTGCTTTACTTTTGAGAATGTGTATTCATATTAGTTTGCAACAGGTCACATTTTTTTTTTAACTTAAATTTTAGTGCGCAGCCGAAGTTCAATCCAAGAGGAACTACTCAAGCCATTAGCTGTTTAATTGTATGCAGTTCTTTCTCTTGGAAGATTTTTGTTCTCTTTGAAAGTGTTTTACAAGACATGGTGAGATAGCCGTATGAAGGCAGCTTTCATTTCAAGAGGTGAAGGATCCGTCACCATACATATTTATCTATTGAAGGGAATAATACTTTGATGACAAAATCATGTAATTCTTTTAAATGCTTTCCTTCATGAATATTAACAATTTTTATGAAACAGGGGAATACTTGTGCATATACAGATGTTATACATTAGTGTCTTCCTAATATGCCGTGCTGTTTTAAAGTTTTGACGTTTACTTTTATTTTCTTCCAGATATGCTATGCTGCTTTCAAGTTTTGACTTTTACTTTTATATATTGATATATTTTTAAAAATCTGTATTACTACATAATCTGCACAGAAACCAAAGGAGGAAAACAGTTGGCGCGGAATGAGTTGAGCTTGCTGTTTTCAGGGCAAGAGGAGTTCCCCGGCTTGTACACATGGGCGGACCAGGGTGCACAGAGGAACTGGCTGAGTGACAATGTTCACGTGCTCTTCACCTCCTACTGGCGCAGTCGATCCGCTGTCGTGCTCGTCAACACAGATACCAAAGCTGTCTACAGTTTGTTTCCATGTGAGATTTCTTGTTTTATCCAGCACCTGTCGTTGAAAATGATCATGTGAATTTGTGTGTGTTTATAGAACTGTCGTCAGCACATTATGTGTGTGTGTGTTTGTCATTTGTCACACGGATTTACATGACATGTCTCAGTTCCTGTGTGTGTGCGTGTGTATGTGTGTGCATGTATCTAAATGATTAGATTAGGTGTGGTGAAATGGTTTTAAGTAATGATATAATTATGATGATGATGAACTTTTAAATGATCTCTTGTGGTACTTTTGAATGCAATTAAATTTTTTTCCATCTGATCTGATATGAAAAGTCTGATGTTGACAGACAAGATAAGGTATGTGGTATACATGGGGGGGGGCGGGGGGATGATAAAGAGCCTGTCAGGTGTGAAAATGGTAACAGAGAAGTGGTGTTTCTTGCTCAAAGGATTCGTAATATTTTGATAACGGTCATGCTGCTTTCAGAGAACTAAAAAAAGAAGAAGTTGCAAAACGTGAGCAACATTTTCATTAATGATGTTTTTACTTGGGAATGTTGCTTTGACAGTTTTGAAAGTCATCCAGGGACAGTGTTGCTGCTCGATGGAAGGTTTCTGGGTATGTTGAACGAAGGTCCAATTTTGAAGACTGTTAACTCACAAGAGAAATAGCAGGAGTGGCCGAGAGAGTGCTATATACAAAGAACTAGTAAATTGTTCTGTCAACTTCTTTTCCAGTTTTTTTTGGTAAAAAGTGAAATTGTGCTTCCTGATGCTTGACATTTTCCTGCCACAGTGTTGCTGCTGTGACACATACTGACAGAAAAGGTGGCTTGACTGCCACCATGAAGTTAGTTGCAAAGTGAGGCAACTACAGACAGAAATCCAAACAAATCTTAAAATCTATTTAAAATAACTCTGCCAAACAACATGGACAAACAAATTACAAGACAAAATAGGAAGCGTTTTGACCTCTCAGGTCTTCTTCAGGCAAGATGAACAACAATCAGGAGAACGAAAGTGAACGAGCAGTCACTTATCTTGTCAGATTCGGAGCAAGATGGGTGTTGAATGAAAACCATCTTGTGCCGAATTTGACAACATAAATGATTGCTGGTCCTTCATTTCTGTTTCCCTGAGTTTTGTTTATCTTGCCTGAAGAAGACCTAAAGTGAAATCACGTCATGTCTTGTCTTGTGAACTGCTTGTCTGTGTTGTTTGGCAGTTATTTCAAACACTTTCTGAGATTTGCTACCATGAAGCTCACTGCACAAATAATGCATGTCCTGTGTTTTCAGTTGACTCCTACCCCTTCAGGGTGCCTCCTCTTCCACCAGCAAAGCAGTTGCCTGTGGTCATGGACAAACAGTCTGGACAACGCTTGGTGGAGGGTCGATCACCTGGAGGTAGCTGGCTGGCTTTGCTTTCTGTCTGGTCTAAATAGTTTCAAAGTGAGGTGGCTGCAGGTGGAAATTGAAAAACAATTTTGTAAGGAATTTGAAGTAACTCTGCTGGTAAACATGGACAAACAACTTACAAAACACGATGCGTTTCAGCCTCACAGGTCTTCCTCAGGCAAGATAAAACAACATTCAGGACAATGAAAACGAAGACAGAGCTATCACATATCTTCTCAAATTTGGCACAAGATGTTTATCTTTCCTGAAGAAGACCTAAGAGGTCAAAACGCGTCATGTTTTATTGTATAATTTGTTTGTTCATGTAAATTGGCGCAGTAACTTAAAATTCTTTTGAAGACTTACCTAGATAGTTCTCATGGTGACTGTTCAGATTGTTGCGATGTATTTTGTTTTGTTTTTGTTATGTTCTGTTTTTTGTTGCGGTACAGTGTTTGTGTAGTAGTTTGCTGTGTTGTGTGGATTTTGTTGAGTTGTGTTGCATTGTGGTTGGTTGTGTCGCATAGCCTTATTCTGTTGAAATGAATTGTGTTGTATGTGTCTTGTCGTGTTTTGCGTTTTGTTGTGGTTGTGTATTGCATCATGTTTTGCCGTGCTGTGCTGTCTTGAATTGTATTATGTTTCTGTATTGTATTACCAAGTGTTTTTGGTAGGTTGGATTTCGTTGTGTTTTATCATGTTGTGTTGTTTTACATTGTGTATTTCATGCTTTGGCAGTACAAGGGACTCCAGAAAGAAAACTTCTCCATATCTCTTTTAACAGTTGCGCCTGCAGCAGATAACCTTAGTCATTCAAGAGAGACAAAACATATATAGGCAAAGACATTAAAGAAACCATTTAGGAATATGCACTGGAGATTGTGGTTTTGAAGTTTGGTTTTGGAGGTATTCTTTCATCTTTTTGAAGATCTGTCCAAAACATTTTAAACTTCCCTCTCCATTCATTTGCCCATAAGAATTTTGAAAGAATGCTTTTGAATTTTCATTGAAAACCTGAAATTGTGCCGACAAATGTCAGCATAAACTTTGCAACAGCAGCAGCTGATTTTTGCATGCATAGTGTCCTTTATTACACCACTGGGCCAATATCCTGGCCTAGTTTTTCAGATGTTCTGAGGAATTTATTCTGTTCTGTCAATGATCTTTTGCAGATGGCTGTGCCTGGTCATGCTCCTTGCTGGACGTGCGGGGCATGGATGTATTGTTGAGCTGCTCCTGGCCGAACATGCCTTCCTTCCCGGTCAGTGGGCAGTGCATTGAACGAGCTTGACACGGAACAAACAGCATTGTGTGCATACTGGGAAAAACACATAAGACAGGCATTCCTTGATGTGTTGACCCTGACATCCACCATTAGACGAGGTCCACAAACACTTCTAAGCCATCAGAATATCGGCTAGTCTGAGCAGTTGTATACAGCCCCACGGTTGGTGACTGCTTATTTAGGGACAGAAAGCGGCTTTGTTTTTGTGATGAGAAAGGCATTGTCCACAGTAGCAGACTTGCTTTATCTCCCATAACAGAGAGGCTTTCCTTTTCAAAGTACCCGGGTGAGTTTGTGTTCTAATCCACACTGGCTTCGTTTAAGGTATCACAGTGGCCTTTTACTAAGGTACCAGAATGGCTTTATTTCAGGTGGAAGTTTTTCATATATCGAAGGTGGCTGATGTAACTCATGGTGACTAAACTGGAATTCATCACAACATTCAAGCTGCATACAGCAGCACATCATTGGCTTGGAGTTCAGGGTCACTGAGTTTATGAGGGTGTGGTCACAAATATCTGTCTTGTGCGTAGGGGTTTAAGGATGCATATATGCAGGCAGACATACATTAAATGCAGGCATGCATGGAGGGATATGAACACATCTGCATAGCGCATATGCACATGCACACACATGGCAACATGTTTTAAGGGCCACAGCAGCAGATTCTGTTTATGTGAAAGTGAAGAACGTGTGTACTTGTATGCTGATACTTAAAGGTGCTCTTAACATACATGCATATGTACTTTTCACAGTCTTACATGCATAGGCATTAAAACACCGGCACACGCACATGTACATTCACACAAGAGTACACGCATGGAAATGTTATCAGGCCCGTGCATGCAGACATGATTATATACTCATGTCTACAAGTGCGCTATAACAGGATAGATGCGTCCACACATAGTATGCACAAATACACATACACAAAGATGGTCAACAAAGAAATGGACATATGTGAATTGAAGAATGATTTGCCTTTCTGAATTTGTGTCTTTCATGCTGCTTATTCCATCGCCACATCCAGGTATATCCTGGTGCAGCCCCTTTGTACAAACAGTCACTAACTAACAAGTAGGGTAACTCTTGCTTCCAGGATGAAATAAGTAGACGCCCCTAACTCCTAAAAGTATGCTGCTTACGACACCAAATCGTCTAGCAGATATGACAACACAGAGCACACAGAACAAAGAAGGAGACATCCGTTGTTTGTTCTGTGTGCTTTGTGTTGTCATTTCTGCAAGGCGGTTCAGTGTCATAAGCAGCATTCGTTCGGAGTTATGGGCGTGTATTGATTTCATCATGGGAGCAAGAGTTACCCTCCTTGTTAATTACTGTTTACTGTTCCCTGCCTCCTTTAAGATTCGCCTTGTACAAAGTTTTTATGTCTGCCTGTCTCACATGGAGTTGCCTTTCAGTTATAGCTCAGTCTCAGAAGGAATAAACTTCCTTCCTGCTGTGGAGAGGTGATTAGGTCCATCGAACTGGTAACACTGAAGACTTTGAGATAAGCTTGCCACACAGGCAGTGGTGATGGAAGAGAGATGGAAACAGGGTCACCACCAACAGCTGTGCATGAAGAAATTCTGAATTTTGAGATCTTTTTCCTTCCTTGGTTTTTGCTATAGTGGTCTGTGAAAAGCATGATGCCACAGAGTTATAATGTGGTGTGAGGCTTTGTGATTGGGTTGTTCTCATCACTTCATGTCATCATGCATGGTCAGTATCCCAGCATACCATTTCTGAAAGAGATCAACATTTTTCATCTGATCTAAGATTTTACGCACGAAAGATTTTTAACAAAATTTCCAGTTTGATTTTAGAAGTTGTATTTAAAGGGCTGTGTGTGTGTGTGTGTGTTTTAATTTTGAAAAGACTTGTGAGTTGACTTCAACATAGTGACAGCCCTCATATGACCCTTTGCATTTGGCTGGACTATAAGCACACAACAGTTACCAGTCCCAGTATCCATTACGGTGTAGAGACACAGACACCGGCAGTGTTGGTCATGGAGTTAAGAGCAACATTCCACGCATTAACCCTCTTGCATTCGTTTCGCCCGTATCCGGCCGCTGTGTGTGTTTGTCTCCCCTGCTATTCGTTCCGGGCCGCAACCGGCCGTACGTGCCGTGTTACTTTCCCTCACACACTGCGACCACGTTTTAAGTCAAGACTGGCCAAAAATAAACGTGTATCCCTGAGAGGTGTGTCCAATGAAATCTTAGCAGTAGTATGGGGTGTGGGAAAGGATCATTCACAAAGACTAGGGTCGTGAACTGACCGCATTCCATTGCTGCAGACGGCATCGCCTTGTTTCTGAAAATGGCGTCTGCTAGCGCTTCTACTGACGGCGATTTTTAGGATTATATGAGAGAGGAGTTGGATGAAATACTACAAGAAGTAGAAAGAAATGAAAGAGAGGAGTTAAATGAAAGTGATGTGGATGTTTGAGAGAAGAAGAGGGAGAAGAAGGTGAAGAAAGTGATGAAGATGATGATGTGGCTTTGTCTGCGTTTGTGACCACGTGGCGACCGGCCACTTCCACACCTGTAGTTCAGCTTTTTTGAGGAAGAGACTGGGCCAGAACATGATTTGCCAGACACGGCTACACCTCTGGATTATTTTTTTTTTCTCTTCCTGCCGCAGTTGTTTTTTACTACGGCTGCTT